>VYYJ01000458.1:0-59068 GCA_021029165.1 Cyphoderus albinus
GGTATAAACTAGGAAAAAACAGAGAACACAAAGTTCTCCCGCTTAACTATTTTTATTATTGCCATTCAATTCAGGTTCTATTTTTCTTTTTCTGTGATCTCAGGTATTTGTTGGGAAAGCAAAGCAAAAGCAATGAAATGAAGATGACTAACTCGCAAACGAGTGGTCCGAAAATTCGACTGAGTGAGTGGCTGGACTAATTTGAAAAATATATTTGGACTTGTTAGTTTATAGATTGACTTGGGGTCACAAATGCCTTTCTTTTTCATTCTCTGATGCCTTTGCAATTTAGATTGAATTGGGCAATATAAATGGAAAATTTGCTGAAAGCAGTCGAATGTTTCTTCATGATGAGATTTTTTGTGTGAGAACGATAAGGATGAGGATGATCATTCAGACATGATTGCCTGGAGAATGTGAATGGAAAACTTTTTTTTCTTTAAAAGAAAGAGAAAAATGAAGCCGCTCGTTACATGATTTCATGTTGACATTTCAATCAAATCCGGTTTTTTTCGATTATAAAAAATGTCATCAAATAAATTGTAATCATTAGACGTTATTTTTTACATTTTTTATACATAGGTCAATCATGTATGTATAAATATCAAATCTCACCATCTTCACTTAACTTAACAAGGAACACAGAACTTCGTTCTGAACAAGTGTTTTGTCAATCATTACAAGTAAAAGCAGCAAAATACCACAAAACACCAATACACCAATGACCAAAAACGATAGTGGCCAAAAAGAAACGTGTGTAGGTAGATATTTGCTCAAGACCTACCCACACAAATCCAGAACATCCTCTGTAGCTCCAGCAAAAAGCCAAGCTGCCAAATTTTGTAAACGGAAACTTCGTAGGATTTACTAATTCCTATTTGTTTGTGGTCTTCAGTCTGACTGTGACCAACCTCGCGTGGGAGAAAATAATATTCTAGCTATTGAATTCTTACTTATTATTTTCTATCTCTTAAAATAAACCTACGAACACAATATTATCAAAGGTCAGAATGTTTTTTTTGTAAGTTGGCTTTTGTTTCGTTGGCTTGTTTTTTTTTCTGAGCTATTTTTAAACCTTAAACGCATTCACCGAAATTGAGAATTTGTCTACACCAAATTAACCTTTGATGGGTTAGGTCTTGTTCTTACTTAATAGCAAATGTCAAAGTTGATAGGGTGTAAATGGTAACTCACCGGGAAGAAAATAGTTAGGTTAGGTGCAGCCTTGCAGCCTGGATTGAAACTCCCAAACGGAAACTTTAAACAATGAATAAATAAATGGGGAAAATGACAAACTTTTGAGTTAACAATGTTACGTAACAGAAGTCCATTCTTGTGATTGAGCTTAGTCTAAAAATAAGCTCATGCCATTTTTATGATGGTTTTAATGCCACTTTGAGTTAGTTGATGACTATGACGAGTGAGTCTTCTAAAATGTTGTTTGCTTGGATAAATCAGATTTTTAAAGAAAAGTTTCCGTGTTTACTTTAAGTTGAAGAGTGTGTAATCAGTTAGTAGGAGTTCTAGTAGTGAAAAACTTGATTCAGAGTTAACAAATTATGATGTTTTGATGATTAGGTGCAACAAGAGAAACTTTGTAACTTTCCAAGATTGCTAACTCCTTCGTGCATGATAATGCACTTTTCGGAACAAGCGTACAGTGTTATTTTAATGGGCGTTATTCAAAATGGAAATTGAGCGACTGTATACTAAGAGAATGAACTGTAACATTTCTAGAAGAGTTGTCCAGTTTCCGGTGACTGCACAAATAAAGTGTGACTTTGTTTGTAGGAGAGTGGCATATACGAACAAATAAAGAGCCATGAAAAAGATGCAGTTTAACTTTAAACTAACATAAAAGTTGTGAAAGGAAAACGTGAGACAGTGAAAGTGACAAATTTAATCTTACGATGTGCAGTGACGAGCTCCATGAAAATCTTCTTTAAAGTTGTATAAGTTGTAATGTCGTAGAGAAAACTTGGGGACAAGTTAGGAATGATCCATCCCGAAAGATAAAACGGTCATAAAAACTTCTCGTCTTCTTTTCTTGGTAATGCTTTTTAGCTGTGAATCGTAAAATTTGTAGTTGACAGAATCTAAAGAGGAAAAGATCGCAATAAAAGAAGAGACGTGCGCCACTCATTTTAGTTTGTTAATCAGAAGTCGTCATCTCCAATGATGATCTTTTGAACAATTCCATTAACATCAACTTTATGCTGATTGCAATTGCTATCGTCGAATTTACATCAAATATGGCCACTCAAGCTCTAACCGGAACAAATAACGTGATTTGGAAATAGCTACTTACAGTTACATACAGTCTTCTGATTATTCCGGGTCACTCAGTTAGAACTCTCAATTTAGGTAATTACAAAAAATGTTCATTGTCTTCCCAAGCAGTCGTCAATTTCGTCAATTTCTAACTTTTCCAGGTAATTTAGTTGTATATTTTCCAGTTACATGAAAATCATTTTCTATGGTACAGGTTTAATTAACTGGCCTTCAAGTTACGCAACACTTACGCAATACGAAACGAAGCAGTTAAGAAAGAGAAAAACAAGGCAATTAAATATTTCTTTTGCTAGGATTAAATCATGCTGATGAAAAAACTTCAATATTTCCAAGAATCATCCTATCATTAGACATAAAAATTGAAACATTTATTTTTCCATCAAAAATAAACAAGTGGATAAAATGTAAAGTTGAAATTGTGAATCTAATTTTTATAACAAAAGCGTGGAAATTGATGAACAGCAGAATATTGTGCATCCTCAACAAGTTTCTTTCTCTTTGGCGCACTTAAAAACAGAAAAATGGAGAAAAGAAAAGGAGATGTGCATCCATGGGATGAAGGCATTAAAAGAGAGGATATTTGTCTCCCCTGCTTCTTCTTAGTCATTCATATTTACTTCGTTAGGAAGTGAAAGTACCCTATTTATATTCCATTCCAGCATTAATGCAACTTTTTATTTGTTTTTATTTCGCCTGACGAACCAAACAATAATAACATTAGTGGGTGGGCACACTCCTGCTCTCCTCTTTCCTTCTGTGAAGATAAAGTTAAAACGGGAAAAAATGAGAACGAGATCGAAGAAGTAGGGGAAAGTGGAGAATCGCTCGTTCGTTCTTTACTTACTTACTTATTTGAAGAATGAAACTGTGAATAAAGAGGGATTTCATTGTGTAAATACATATTTCACTTGAGTTGAAAAAATCCTGACTGACAAAGTGAAAGAAAGAAAAACAAAAAAGCAATGCTTGTAAAAGGTAGCAAGGAAAGAAACGTTACAATTTTCATCAGAAGCTCTGTGGCACATGTTGGAGAATTCAAAGTTTGTTTAGTCTCTCAGTTGGCAACTCTGACGATGAGTGAAGTATGTAAGTGCTTAGGGGGGAAAACAATACAAATTTCAATGCAAGTAAGAGAAAGCAAGGTACTGAAATAGGGAACGAGTACAAAATAAACGCTATTTACAAGGTTTCTACGCAGCATTCAACTAACTGTATATTTTGAAATTAAGAATTTCGAGTATGTCCTTGATGTTCCATGTACGTACGTAGATCCATTTTATAATACTACTTACTTATGGCAATAAATAGGTTTTCTTTAGAAAAGAAAACCTTTTTCCATCTCCCTCCTTTTCTCAATGAAGCGAAGCGACAAAAGCAATAATATTACGTCAGTCAGTCTCTCTTGCGTATGAAAAGTAAATTTTCAAAAGAAATTAGAAGTGACTATAGTGTTTGGGAGATAGATCTTCTAAAGCTTTTTTTGAATGAAAGAAATATTTTTCTTTGCACAGGAAAAAATAGAGGAAATTACAGAACTTACAGAATGGTGGGACTTTGTTTGTTTTAAACAGGGGCAGAGGGGTGAATTTTGACACTGTTCCTTCCTGATTCGTATAATAATATCACACAATATAAAAATCAAGCAGCACAACTGACAGATGAAATGAGATAGGGTAGCTGTGGCTAAGTACGCCGTGATGGTGGCGGAGAAGAAAAAATCCTCAACTGCAATAAACTCAAATATGTTTTGGCATTCATCATCTCTCCTTGTCGTCGAATATGAAGATGGGAGAAAAGAAGAAAAATAATATGAAAAATAATGCAAGAGTAAGAAGAAAGACCCTCCGCTGTTTCTGGTACCGCTGCAACATTACATTACATAAAATAATAAAAAATATGGCATATGACTGTTGTTGTCTGCTTGAGAGAGAGAGTGCGTGATGCGAAGTGAGTTTTGCATTATTATTACATGAAAACCAGAGTGGGAGAATTGTACCATGAAAAGCATCTGTGGGGAGGGAGGAAAGAGAGAAAAGACAGAGAAAACTTATTGTGCCTAAATTCTCATTCATCAGATGCATTTTAAGTACGCGAGTGTGCATCGAAAATGCTGCTGTGGATTAGGGAAGAATTTGTTCAGTTGAATCTTCTCGTGCCAGCAGAAAATGTAAAGGCAGGCAGGCTGTTTTCGTGCTTCAGCTTCTCCCAGTCGAAGGAATGAAAGAAAAAAGTTGAGTTGCTGCTTTCCTTCTCATATTAAATATGAGCACATGAAAAATAAAGTAGCGTTACTCGAAACATAATATACATAAGTTTGAACATGAATGTCTTGGTAAACTTGACACAAGATACATAATTCACAGTTTTTTTCTGGAGAGCTTCTGCACAGGAGAATCTGAATGAAAGGGAAATAAATGTGTGGCAAAAACTTGTGATATTATTGAGTCATTCATACTTTTTTACTCTACTTCCCCTGTCTCTTTTATCCTCCTCTTGCTTTTTCAAATGTACCTAAAGATAGGAAATGTCTTATTGCTTTGCTGTATATTTTTTATATTTAAACTTCCTTTTTACAGCCCTATTTTGAATTTTATGAGTGGCATGGCTGAGAATAAGTAAGTCAAAGTTGCGGAACCTCAATTATCCTGGAGTCACACTTACACTCAAGGTTGCATTTTAAACGTGTGTTTAAGTCTAATTTTTCCCAGTGTTTTACATAAACACCGTGCAGGGCAAACATTAGCTTGATGTAATGTAGATAAGTAGGAAAGTAGCACTCATTGTTCTCCGCCCCTTGTGCTTCTCATTGTCATGTCAAGAGGAGATGAAAATTAATCATTGAAATGGATTTTCCTCTTGTTGCGTAATATTATTACCCAATTTAAACCACTTTGTGGCTAAGGACAAAGAAAACTTCCAAAAAGCCAAATAATGATTTGTAGTTTTAAGAGTATGGTTAAACAAAGCAAGTGATGAAATTGTGATATGATATGTATCGTACCTATTTTATTTTCAGTTTGGTCATTGCTGAAATTTATTTAAGTGTTTAACTAGTTGAGTCATGAGAGCAGTAAAGTAAAAGCTGAAAATCTGATTGGGCTACTGTAATGTTTTTTCTCTTTTCTCAAGTGCTGTATTTGTACTCATGTGTGAGAGTGAGTGGCTTGACACAAATTCCCCTATTCCCACATGCACTTGTTCGGCATAATGGAAGATAAAGAAGTTTTTAGCAGTTGCTGCACTCAAATAAGAGATATCGAGAACAACTTTTGTTCCTTCACGAAAACTATTCCACGAATTGAATTTCTCTCTGGCTTACATTGACCACTGACATAACGTAGCCTAACTTTATATAAGGCGGTACAAATTGTGCTTGCGTGTGAAATATTTGTATTATTGTGTATTATAATAATTTATACATTGTAACGTTTTCTCCTTTTCTTTCACTACAGATGGAGTAGATCCGCCCGTGTCCCAGTCGGAAGAAGGCTTTCTAAATTTCACCCTCGTCAGTCGAAATCATACCGGCTGGTACAAATGCATTTCTCATCATCCAATGGGAAAATTCTCGTCCGTAGGGTACTACCTCACGGTTCGATGTAAGCCTCTTTTTTATTCAATTCTGTAATTTGAAAAGTTTGGTAAGACCGGCGGATGCACCGATAAAACTAAAATCAATATTCTCATGATGCATGTTTCAGTTGAGCCAACAATAGTTCATCAGCCACCTCCACGAGTGGAAGCGAGCCTTGGTGATAAACTGCATATGAAATGCGAGGCGGACGGTCGACCTTCACCCGCCTTGTGCTGGAGTCGAATTGGATATGGAGGGTCTCTCACGACCGTCGGCTCAGGACAAGATCTTATTTTAGATAAGATTCTGTATCAAGAAGCAGGCAATTACCGGTGCATAGCACAGGCCAGAGTGGGACTGGAGGAGAGACGAGCTCAAACTCACGATGTTCTAGTTGTCGTCTCAGGTATTAACTTACTCATTACATAAGAACAAAATCAATATGAGATTACATTTACAGATACATATTACGTAATAATATATATCTGTCTGTTTAAACGTCTGGAGGTCTCCAAACTTACATAATTAATAAAACAAACATGAACGTAACTTCTGAATAGAACGAAACTTGTAATGTTGGATGCCGTGTGGTGCAGACATGTTACGCAATGATAAGTTATGAGACTTGTCATTCATAATTACAATCAGTAGCAGGATTATGGCTGTTCCTGTCATTGTATGTGGTTAGACATAAACGGAAAATAAAAGATAGTAGTAAAAATAGATGAAGGTCAAATTGAATTTATCTCCGGTGGTGCTCCACCCTTTTCCGAAAGTTCACTGATAGGCACACTGATAAAAAACTTTGGCTGACGTCTTCTCAGCAATGCAAGTGAAAAAATGGTAACTTTTTGTGTTACGTAGTAGTAGACTGGAAATTGATGTTGTCCGTGTGCATCGACCTTGAATGCATTGCAACAAATTTTTTTCACACAATTTATTGTTCCATAGAGCACATAATAGATTACCTCAGAAAATTGGTGGACCAAACATCAATAAGACGAGCAATCTCCAGTAAATTTGTGTCTGTCTTATACAATGTCTGGCCGGCTGGCTGGTAGGAAAGCGATTGATGCATTGGTTTTCGACACCACAAAAGTAAAACGCCAGAGTCCTGATTATGGTCAACCTGGGAACATCCTTTCCAAACTGATCATCTCCATTCTTCATAGATCAATAGCGTCGAAAAGGCTCCGCAACCAGAACACGATGATAATGATAATAATCCTTGTCTTCACCTAACTTCAGCTCAGATTTTTCGTTCAGACAATTCGTTTACAGGCAGGCAGACGCAGACAGGAAATTTACGACCACTGAACTTTTACGTGCGCTACATTTTCCTTTTTCAGTCTAGTTTAGTTCACTGCATGGTTTGTATTTGACTGTTGAAAGAGTAGGATAACGAATAACGAAACACCGGGTCGTAAAAAGTGCAAAACAAGGACAGTCAGGTTGTAAATCGAAGATTGAAGTTTTTATAAGCCTTCCTCTTCCCGTCAACCAGCACAAGACAAGGATTCTTCACGATGCATTCATTTTTACTCCGCTAAAAATTACCTTGTCGTCATTCCTGTATTCATGAGTTTCAGTTTCAGTTTGAGCAAAAAAGGTAGGTGGAAAGAGGAACAAGCGACTATGACTATGACTGGCAATCTTTTCATGACAAGGATAAAGTTATTCTTGAATTAGCAAAGAGAAAGCTGAGCTGCAGTATTTTATGGCGATCAAAGTGAAACATTTTCTGACATCGCTTCCAACAAAGAAAGTACACATAATTTTAGTGAGGAAAACGAGCGCCCGGCTTGTATAAAAGAAAAGATCTTTATGAATGCAGGTTGTATGTAGCCGTAGCTCTGGCAGTAAACTAAAAAACGAGAGAAATGCCACTTTCGCCGTGATAAAACAAAGTCAAGCTGGTTCATTCACTCTTCAACTCCAACTCACTGACTTGATCGTTCCTTGGGGAGGAAATAAGTTTTCCGACCCTTGAATTACATTTTTTCTTTTCTCCTCTTTTCTCTCCTCCATTTTCCTGTTTTGCTTGGCCGATTCAACTCAGCTGCACTGCGAGTGCAAATAAAAAGAGACGAGTGTACATTACTTCTCCCAAGGAATTTAATACGATACAATGGTCACAGAAGGGGATCCTGTTTTGCTTCGCCGATTCAACTCAGCTGCACTGCGAGTGCAAATAAAAAGAGACGAGTGTACATTACTTCTCCCAAGGAATTTAATACGATACAATGGTCACAGAAGGGGAAAGGCTCACTCACAGAGTACGAATTCTCTCTGAACTTCAATGCGAGTCCACGCGCAAAACTAAAAAACACAAATTCAAGGGTTTTTACACAACTTTTATCTCTCTGTAGTCGCATATAACAAAGCATAGGAAATCAGAATTTTGTGTGTGTAGACATCACTCAAATGATAGTCAGAGCGAGAAAACTCACACATTCATGAAACACGTTGGACAGTAAAAAGAGCAGTTTCCAGTCCATCCAGCCAGCCACAGACACAAAGTTAGTGTGCCCCACTGGTATATGCATAATGCATACATTGTTATGCCATTCGAGTCTCTTGCAACGAAACGACACACAGCCCCAGCTGTACCGTTGCAAATGCATACCTTTACAGAAATGTTATGCAGTCATTGCAACATTTGTGGACGATGTGTGGTCGGTCACTTGGGGAGTTTCGTTGTTCTTATATAACAATACCAGTTCGAAAATTGTTTTGCTTTCACATCGACATCGACCCAGCGAATGTTGCACAATACAATAGGCAATAACGAATTATTTCCCGTGCATGCATTGTTTTCACTTTTTCACATTGTTCGTTTTTACATCACCACTATTTTTACTGGTGCAGACTGGGTAGCAAGTGTGCAACCACCACAATAACAACTGGTTTCATATCATCACAACACCACCACACCACCGTTGATTTTCTTGTTGTATGTAAAGCGGTGGCTAAGAGCATTCATGTGTCAATGCATGTTTACACACTCCCCGCTCCGGCTGACGTCAACTGTTTGGATTATTTATTTTCACATGCAGAACCAAACCACGTTTTATTATTATCAAAGTGATGTGAAATGAAATGAAAAGCGAAACAAAGCTGGGCTGGGTGGCATACACTTAAACAATGTTCTTGTTCATTTTGTTTTGTAACTATTGAAATTCATCTCGGCTTTTCCAGACATTATTAGGCTCATAAATAATTTCACGGGAAAGAAAACCGATGATGTTTTTGTTGTATACTTACAAGCATTGGGAATCAAATATTGTTCAGCCTAAGTAAATATCAACCTTCCTTTGTGGTCATTTCCACGAAGAAGTAGAAAGGAAGAAGGGAAAAGGAAGTAGTAAATACAAATGCCGTTTGCCTCCAGTAAACTTAAGTAGGCTTGTATTAAGAAGAGGAAGGAAATGTCGTGAAGAAGATATTAAAAACCGAGGGAAAGAACAAAAGAAAGTGAAGCAGCGCAGGATGCGGGCAGAATTTGACAGTGTATTACTGTTAATCTCCTGGAAAGAGAAGTTTCGTAAGGAGAGACCCTTGACGTGATTTATTTCTTATAAGAAGGATTCGTTCCCATCACTCGTCGTCTTCATCGTCATCATCATCACAAACAACGTGTATAAACATATTGCTTGCTTGTTTTCTCGCTAGGCACAGAAAAAAATCTTCTTCAAAAGTCGTGGTCTCATGAACTTGACGCTGGTCTTTTTACTGCTCTTCTGATTCGACCGTGTCCCAATTTTAGGTCCATAATTTTAAAGTATTACTTAAACATAAGTAGTTGACTATAAAACCGTGAGTAACTACTTGTGAAGAGAAGAGAATTTATAGGTTGCTTCGCTCTGTGATATGGAGATAAAAATGTCACCAGGACACAAAGTAGAATGAAACGTAGAAAGAACTCCATAATTGACGGAGGTGTTAGAAGAGCGAGATAGCGGCGAAGTAGGTAGGCAAGGGCCACATAAGTCAGAAATTGTCTAAGGTTTTATGTATGTAGTGGATCTCCCAGTATGGGAGCTCCGAACAGAACTAACCAGTGTGGAATGAAATGATTCGTGTGGCTATATCACTAAAATGTCGCTAAAATGTAGAGTATAAAAAAGAGATGATTGCTTTTCGTTCCAGGACGTCCAGTCGTCTATCCGACGAACAGAACTATAATGGGATTTGCAGGACAGCCTTTGTCCTTGTCAGTGGAGATGTGTGCCAATCCGCCACCCGAACGGGCATTCTGGATATTTGGGAGTGCAGCCCTACGACCTGGTTCCAGACACCGGAACAAATATGTCGCCCAGAAGCTCTCGGTGAGTGCCTTTATACTATTACATTGTATTATTTGCTTCTTTTACTTTTTCCTTTTTAAAGTCATTCCCTGCTATACAGACGTAGTCATTGATTCGATTCATTCATTTTACCACGGCTGTACATTTGCTGTAGTGTGGTCCACAATAGTGCATGCATTCACTTGCTCAACACAGTTTTCCACTCATTTCCATACATCCACTTCGAGTCTAGTCATCAGTCAAAAAGAAAGGTCCGTAAGTCAGTCAGCGGTTTTTTCACCGCTCGCTCTGTGGCAAATTCAGAATGAGTGCAAGTGGAATCATGAAGGCGATGCGATATTTCACGAGGTCCATATTCCATTATAACATCACATTTACTGAACTCTTGTAGCTTTGTATAGCGTGTTAAAAACTATTGCGTAACGTAGCGGTGATATCCATTCTTGTGTGTGTTCACTTTGTGAAAATTCTATTAAGTCACTTATATATTCATTACTGAAAAGCGCATGGTTTATAGTTACATAACATTAGAATTTGAAAATAACTTTTTTTGTGGCAATTAAAGCCTTTCGTCACGTTGTGTCACAAAATGCTGATAGTAGCAGCTTTAAACCCTTACTGATAGTGCTCACTCGCACTCTACTAAAAGCCAAAAGAAATATTCTTGATTCTGTTTACATTTCAAGAGCTGCCCGCTTCTCTTCTACACATGTTTTCAGAAACACGAGCTTGCTGTTTTGCCTGTCTAACTGCGTAAACTATTTTAATAATGCTTTTATAATTTTTAAGTGAGCGTTATTATCGGGGCTTTGTATGACGACAAGTTTCCATTAAGGATATTATATAAAATAAATATGCATTAATTTGGTGCAAAAGAGAAATTTGAGTGTGAAGAGTTGAGTGAGTTTTATTGTTGTTTTGCGCTCGACCGCACTCTCACTGCACTTCGTCAAGAGAAAGGAGAACAATGGGGTCATTAATATCGTCATCTATCTAGTCGCACAACTCCCCATTTTTCACTCTACACATTTCATAGCTGTTGTTGTAGCTGTGGCTGGAGCAGTTCATTATTGTTTTGTTAATACAAGCCGCTCAGTTGAAACTTCGATGAACCCACCAAAAGAGACTCCATTCTCTTCATTTATCAATCAGTCACAATTCAGCTCACACATTCATATGCCATAGACGTCAGCCAATGAACCTAATATCGTTATATACGATAGACGAGTCAGAATCAGCAGACAAGGCCAATTTTACATAACGCACAAAAGAAACAGGAAAGAACCGACACAAAAAGCGTCTTCTCGACGTTACGCTATAAATAAATCTGGTCTTTAGAAACACAGTAACTTTATATAAGAATCGATACATTAATGCATAATGATAAATAATAGTAAAATAGCAGAATGAGCTGAAGGAGATAGCAGAGAATGATTGTCTTTTTTCAGTCTTTTCAGTGCTAGCTAATCCGATTATATTTTTTATTCGTCTTTTTAGTCACTCACCCACTCACAGTCAGTCAGTCTCATCATCATCGACTTATTCGTTGTGTTGTCTCCAAGTTTTGGATGCATTATTTAGCCTTAGAATTTAGTATAGCCAAGAATCCATAGTTTAGTATTCTTGTTGAAAATGCGAAAGGAAAGGAAAGGAGTCGCGGATAAAGACAAGGAAAAAGGTGATCTCTTTTGCAAAATAATAGAATAATGCTTGTCATGCAGCAGCAGTAGCTAAGAAGACTGACGTGGTGAAGGAAGAGCTGTTAGCTGCTTTTTTACTATAACCACATTAACGAAAAGGAAGGAAGCAATAATCGAGTCTAGAGTTTAAGTAAAAGGCACAAAAGAAACTGACTGGGTTGCTTCTACTTGTCCTTCGCTGTGCATCTATCTCATAGACTGATTATCATCGGAACGATATATCTTATTAACCAGCAGAAAGAGGCTTTCTCTGATCATCATCATCATCAACAACAACGTCGCATTATGGGGAAAGTAAAGAAAAAGAAAGCAAGCAGAGAAAAGCGAATTATCGATGCTTTTAAGCCAATTCTTACAAGTACGTCTATTATGTAAGCATTATGATTATATTAAGCATTATAATCGTGAGCAGTGTAAGTCGTAAAGATAAAGTAAAAAGAGGAAGAGTTACTCTAGTCACTCTGCTTTTTCCCTTCCTGTACACAAAACAAACGCGGATGATAACACAAAAGGATGAAAGCAATGGGAATAATATTTTCCACGTTACATGACTCTGTGGTTCTCCTTTCACTGCACCAACATCAGCATGAACATGAGAAGACCACAAAAAGGGCAGGTCGTTGCCGTTGCTTTTGTCTTTGATCATCATCAGTTCCATAGACACATACTTTCTTTAGACGTGTCATTATTTCACTTTTCTCTGTCGTGGTGGTGGAAAATTACAGGAGCATAATGACAAGTTAAGGATGATGGTATTGGCGATAATGATATGATGGTGTGAGAAGCGAAGTAATCACAATAATGATTGTTACTAAACGAAAGCAAACTGATTGCAAACATTAGTTTAGGTGGTAGAATTATATCAATAAAATACTGCAGCGATTGCTTCAATGCGATTGCAGAAAAAAGGCGGGGTGCAAAGAAATCTCATTTTTGCTTTTAGTTATGACTTGGCAAGAAAAAGAGATTTCTTTCATCTCACTCACTCACTGCATTTTTGCATATTTCTTGATGATGGCCCAAATTTTGTGGAGCGGAAGGATTTCTCAGTCAGTAAATGATATCCACTTATTATAATACTGCTATTCTACTTATCTTATTATAGCGAGTAAAATTTATACAAGTTAGAATGAGACTAGAGAAGACTTGTTAGACTACAATCGTTCGGTTTTACTTTCACCACAAAACGGGATTTCTTTATAGCCGAATTATTTTGTTTCAGCACAGGAAAAAGGAAAGGAGTAAACTGACAGAAATTTAAAGTATAGAGTTAGAGTAATGCAGAGAACGTGAAAGCCGACTATCCATTGGCTGTACGACGATTTTACTAAAACCACGATAATAATGTATGTAATGTTATGTTATATAATGTAATGTAATTGCAATGGCCGTCGTTTCTTTTGTATGTATGTGTGAATGTAAGTTTTGGTAGTTTACATTAACTGTAATGGCCATCCTCAGGATAAAGACATCATCTCGTGTACCTACATAACACGAATTGTATATAAAAGAATAAAAAACATTTCAAGTAAAAGTAAAGGATGATCATGTATAAGAAAGAAAAGGATTTTTATTTGTCTTCTTATCTCGCAGTCAGTCTACTTATTACAACCACCATTACTTTACTTACTGCTGCACTTCTCTCTCTGGCCACTTGAGTATTTTTCTGGCAGTATTATTATAAGATATTGATATGTTAGAGTTGGAGTGTAGATGTAAGTACTTAGCGGAAACAGTGCAGTGCTTTCACTTTCACAACTGTATTATTATTGCCAGCTTTGTATCTTTTCTCTGGATGGTAATAGTGATGAAGGTAGTTTTGTTTGAGACACTGCTCCGAGCTCCATCCAAGGCTTTTTCTTAACTTTAGGCATTATGTATTTGTGTACCTAACGTCTTTCTCTGCAAACACAAAGTTATTACGATCTAAGACCTGACAAGGACAACTACCCATCTGTAACTTATTACCTTCATCAAAGCCGAGTTAGATGAAGAGCGCGAAGAACCATTCATTTTCTCTGCTCACTAGTCACCGAATAAATTGTAATCTGCTTCTGTCTGTCTCTGTCTACTACTTGCTAAGCATTGTCATTGGTCTCTAAAATAGGGATAAAATTGAATCCTTTGTTTATTTCATGGGAGCAGTGATTCATTAGCCCAACTTCCGCTCCTACTTTATTTTTTACCATGGCAAAGAAAAGTGTTCAGGTGAAGTTAGAAATTTTGGCTCGCATCGGATTAAAAAATAGATTTGAAATAGATACGCATTTCTCGACAAAGCTGATTTACCATTTACCTACTCGCTTTCACCAAACATTTATTAGTGGGAATAGATAAGTACCTGTGAAAATCCCTGGATAAATATGACCGTGTTGCGTAATACCCAACCACAACGACGGATTTTGTGCTTTTCGCGAATTAAAAGGGATTATTAGAAAACAAGGAAAATGATTTTTAGACACTTACGTCATACGCATTGACTATAAAAGTGTAGTAATGTGCCCGCAGTCGTTGATGTTTCTTCATTCAGACTGTTTATTCTACCTTTCATCGAGTTACATGACATTGTTGTGTATTTTGATGAATAATACGAAAGAATCTCATCTTAAGCGTGTACGTTTCATGTTGCAATTACTCTAAGCTCCTTCATTCTGCGGAGCATTACCCAGGTTGTGTGGTGGTGGTGGGTGTTTGGTTGGTAGTGCCACCAAAATCCTGTCGTTTCGCCTCACGTTTTCCCCATGTATTCATGTGTATGTATGCGAGTGTGCATCCATAATGAAACCAGGCCACGCATGATAAGATGGTATTACCAGCACGGTGAAAGCGGCCTTTTATTTATAATGGTGACGAGTTCATGTCTGGTACTTACGGTCGAAATACCTTCTAAAATAAGCAAAGACATGATGCAGCAGTCCGCTATTTCTGTGTAATATTACATGGTACCTACGCGCATTTCACGCCGCTATGATCTATTCGAGGTTTGAAAAGCAGAGTGGAAATAAGAGCAAACACGCGGCTATTCTAATGGAAGTGGAAGACGCAGAAAGGGGAAGACGGTTCATTTCCCGAGACTTTCTGCTCTTTACAAAAAGCTTTTCTCGGCTTTGTTCTCCACATTATTTTGCATACGGAATTCTTTTATGCTATTCCCCGACATGCCTTTAACTTTAAGAAGGAATATTTTATTGGAAATTTCTATAAAACACTTTCACTCACATCACAACTCGGTGTAATAATAAGAGCTCATTTTGGAAAGCAGGACTAAAAAGGTCCTCTGTTCTGCTCGGTGCTGTAACATACGTACTACATGCTGCCAATTGATGACAATATGTAAAGAAGGGAGGATATTCTAAAATGGGAGAAACACAGCCGGAGACTGCTTTTTTTTACTACTAAAGCATGCAAATAAATGCGGATTCTTGTCCAAAAACGAACCGCAAATGATGTGGGTGTGGTGGGACTGAGCCCATTGGTTTTAATCAAGTGCGGCATGCTGCCACTAGCACTAGCTCCGTTAGCATGTAAAAACATTCCCCTTGCTCCGATATACTTATTATAATAATGGTAATAATATTAAAGGCTATAATACTTAAGCAAACCGAACGAACCGAAGTGAAAGTAAAGAAAGGCGAAAAAGAAAAGATTGAAAAAGTCTTGGGTCCTTTTTGTGTGCTAGTATATTAGTAAAATAAGAATGAGATGAAGAATCCTCATTTTGTGACACCAAGAGAATCTGTAGAGACGGATGTGCATTGTGTTAAACTACTCAGGGTGTTCTAGCTATTTACATTACATGACATGTACCATGAAGCCAGTAACATTAGTGTGCGCTAAGTCAAGGTCCTGCTCAGTCTGCTATGTACATACTTACAATAATTCCCTTGGCGGTTTGTTAAGTTAACATTAATGCATGCGTTACGTTACGTAAGGCATGCAAGTGAACCTTATCATGGAATGATCTTCTCCTGCGGTATTACATATTTAAGCTTTCCATTTGAAAAAGACGTGTCTGGCAATATTTAATGCATACCTACATTCCATTCACTGCTTTAGCGATCCTTAAATTCGACTTTTCTCACTATGAAAAAACCACAGCAGACAATGAACGAATGAATGAACGCATGAATAAGAGACTCCAATTTATTTTATATACATCATGATGCGCCGTGTGGTGGTGGATGTACATAACTGTGCTGTGGTTGTGGTATGAACGACGACGGTGACGGTGTCATTCTGGCAGGGCAGGACATGAAACAGACACAGGCAGTGGAACAGGAACTGGGAAGGGTGTTTCAATTGCCTTTTCTCTATTTGCATAGTAATGCCTAAAGACGTTCGTTCCGTTGTGTGGCAGGCAGGCAAGGAGCGAGAAATTTAAGTGGAGGGATGCATGAATGCATTCATGATGCATGCGTGTGTGCAGCAGCAGCAAGAGCAAGTAACAAAGAAAACAGCTCGAGTCTCAAAGGAATTCCTCCTTCTTTCTACAATAATAGCGGAATGAATGGCGGTGCAAGGGAATATTAAATTCGGTGAAAATAGAAGAATTACGACGCTACCGCTACCACCAAAGAGGTTTAGGCTTTAGACTTTACATATACACAAACACAACACAATGAAAATGAGAATAATGGAGAGACAATGCTCACTATCGTCTAGGAAAAGAGGAAAGGTGCTTTCTCAGATCATATTTTGGGTGGATTATCACAAGCCACAAGTGAATTCCAGACTTTACAATACTTTTTTATAGGATGGGTTAAGTCACTGTTTAAATAAAGGTGCGCTGCAACGATGAAGATGCAACTGTCGTTTACAGAAGGACAAACTTTGAAGTGAATTTGAAACCTGAAATATTTAAGATTTCGATTCATTGAGAAGACAAGTAAAGTGGAGTGATTATTGGAGCAAGACGGGAAAACAAAGAGAAGAAAGTGATGTGATGTCTCTAGTCTAGTCTACTCTGAATCAATGAAGATTCTGCTAAATGGAATGTTTGATCAAACGGATTGATCAAGATGTCAGTGCATGTCTTCGGATTACCCATTTTTATGTACATTTCACTGCTAACTCATCTACTTCAATCGTGCACTGGTTCACTTCAAAATGTAAGAGGAAAAGAGAGAGAAAAGATGTGTTTACATCCCATTGTTCCGAATTTTTCGGTTTTCCATGAGAGTCGTGCAAAGAATCCCAATCGAAATTCATCAAGGAAGTAAAGGAGCGTGGAGTGGAGAAGAGGAAATCGGGGGAGAAAATATATTTGAAAAGGAGAGAGAAACGGCAAAAAAATCAGTAAAAAGGAAAGGGTAGAAAATGTGGAGAAAGCTAAACGAAGTAAAGTTAGGGGGACGAGAGGAGAGATGAGCCAAAAAGAATGCCGGTGTCTGTATGTGCGTATAGCATGCGATGATACAGAGACAGATGCGTGATTCATATGAAGCCATCAAGGTTGAATAGAAAAATTCGATAATACCAAAAATATCAACAAGAGAATTGCCGCGTGATATTTATTCTCCTTAGACGAAATATAAATGAGGAAATCAACGGAGGAAACGTAGAGGAAGCGATGAATTGGGGAAGAAAAGAGTGAAAGAAAAATATGGCAGGCAGATGTATTGGAAATTCTCTGCTCCACCCTGAAACGTAGAATGTTTTTTTTTTTCCAAACTACATGCGAGGACGTGTAAAATGTAAGAGTGGGTAAAATTCAGTTTAGTAAGGAAAAGGAGAAAATTACGGGGTCACTCCAAGGAGGAAAAAGGGAGTGAGTTATGTTATACCTGCGATTTGAAAATAAATTTTCGCATGATGCAGACGCGAAAAGGTCATTAAAGCGTTTCCTAAAATCGTGTCTGGTTTCCTGTAACTGTGCAAAGAAAAGAAAGATCAAGGAAAAGTCAGCGGGGAAGGAAAGGGACATTTTCTCAGGTTTATAGTTAAGAACGTTAGATCAATGCACACTCTCATCGTTTCATTTTCCCGTTCTGACTTCTTTATGCTTCTTCAGTTCATTTCCACTTTTTCTTTAGTGTTCCCTTTTTGTCTTCTGTGCTTTGTGCAGTGCATTATTATGTTTGTGAATGTGTGTGTGTGGTAATTAAGATATGCATCTCATTTCGGAGGGAGCCAGCTATCTCATTAGAGTGGCTCAGGAGTATTCTAAAATCATAATGAGAGTTGTGAGCCTTTGCATTTTAATATCGTCTTAGAAAATGGAGGCATTCAAACAGCACTAGCTACTGGCTCTCATTCAATGAAATGAAATGAAATCCAAGGAAAAAATCCAATTCTTCCCTTTCATTGTCTCGCGTCTTGTCTTCACTTTTGCTTTACCAGTGCCACACGCCTGCCCACTAGGAGCTATTAGTAAAGGGAAATGGTAGTTATCCTGAGGTCCACAATTTCCAGCATTTCTTGTCTTGCGTTACGAGATGCATTATTAACTCAACTCACTGAGTTTGTTCAGTTCAGTTTTCAGTGAGTGAGTTTAGTTGAGGAAGCGGCATAACGCGTTACGATACGATATGATGACAGCGGTATCTGCCATGTAGTATTTTATTGCAAGTTGGCGGTGGTGGCAATAATGCCTTCTTAATTTTAACTTCCGTCCATAATCATAACATTCTCCGCAACAAAGCTAAACATAGTAATTTCTTTCTCTGAATTAAAACCGACTCCCTCTTAGCTTTTCATTAACACTGCTCTTCAATGTGTGCCTTTTTCCTTATTCCAGAGAAACCAAGATTTTTCCTCGTAGTGGTGTACAAACAAACATTAAAACGGACTCAAAACTACAATTTTCATTCTCATTTCTTCCTACGTATTCAAAACATTAAAGAGGAGAAGACAAATAAGAAAACGGGCAGAGTCCCTTGGAGCATATTAAAATTGCGATTTTCGTAGTAACTTCCATTTCTTCCTGAGTCTCTTCCAATCTCGAGTCTTCCTTGACAGGCCGATGGGTTCATGTTCATATGCACATACTTTGTCGTCCATACTAGGACTGCGTTTTCTTCCCCCGCTTTTCCTTGTTTTCTAAGACGGACAACAAAAATTAGATTCAAAGAAGATGTCTTAAAAACAAAGGAATTCACTCAGTCAAGAAACTGGGCTACCAAAACCATTCTCGTTCTGAGTATCTCTCTTTCTGCAAAATTGTTACACACACAAGAAAAGAAAGAGGCAGATGAAGTTGTTCAGTGGGTGGCTGGCTGGTTTGCTTGGTTGGTTGGTTTCTTCGAATCTTACGAAAGAAACCAAAAAATGGAGGTATTCAGGGAAATGTGTTCATTAAAATTTGAAGAGACAGACTACTACGTAGGTAATGTAGCAGCGCTCGCTTTCACTTTCGCAAAGTGCTCCATGTTGATAAATACATGGGGGCTCAAATAGCATAGCACATTGTAGAAAAGAAATAGATGTTTGTAGACACACAAGGATTTTCATTGTGTTTCATTTTGATGGCGAAAGTAGGAGTGGAAAAGGAAACGGTTACTATACTACTTCCATTTACTTACTTGCTTGCACCATGTGGCAAAGAGTTGGAGAAATGGGAAAACGCGAATTTCATCTGCTCGTTCATAATGCACAAGACGGTTATTGTGGTTTGTCTGAGTTGTGCGAAAAAAACGTAATGTCTGGTTCAACTGCTTCCCTGTCTATTTTTTTGGTGCACGTGAGTGGGTAATGCTTGTTGTTTTTAAGTGACGTGGTTATTATAGTTATAGCCAGCACACCAGTTATCTTATACAGTCTCAAAATCCAATGAGCACAGGTTTACCATCGTATCGCAAAGCATCGCCTGTATGAATAAAGTAGATGCTTGAGATTTCTAGTGGCAATTTCACAGCCTCTTTTCTTCTCATTCTCATCGTTTTCCTCGCTATTTTTTCGGAGTAACGAAACCAGGAACGCTAATGGTAAAAGCAATTCGGAGAGTGTTGAGAGCCACTAAACTGAGAAAGAATTAATTCTTTAGAGGACTAACTACCAGAGCACGACGTAGTTGACGTATTTAGTTCCTCTGGTCTCTTCTGTGCCATTGCCATTATTGCATCCAGAACTTGGGACCTTTTCTCCGCAGAAGAATCGGGGTTAGCCGAGAAGTTGATATATTGTAACGAACCCAATTTGAAATTTTTGCGTGCTGGTGACCCGATGTCCAATCCCGGATGATTCATTGCTCTTGCACTGGCGTCATCCCAGTCCGCGCTGGCCAGACAATGGGCAATCCTGCTATTGTAATACGTAGACAGAGTGGAAAATGTGTACAAGGGTCACATTCCGTGTTTTCGGTTTGTTTACAACTTAACACTGACCAGATATTGCATTGAATTATCCGTTGACTCATGCTTCGTCTTTTGGGATGAGTTGGAATTAAATAATTTAAATTTATGCAATGTTACTGGACCAAAAATAATTATTCCTTTCATTCATCACANTTCATTCATCACATCACCACACATTTTGTTGAAACTACCAGGTTTATTTTGAACTACTGCGGAAACGCATGTAGAGCATCTGCTGCTGCACGTGTGCGAAAAGGAAGTCGGTTATTATAGGAGTTTGTTCAAGCCAGGTCTGAAAAGCAGTAATTATTTTTCATATTCTAAACTTAATTGTTTTATATGCCAAAATGCCCATTGACTCATCTACTGTAAGTTTACATCTCATCATTGTGGTAAGTAAAGGTGATTTGGGTTTATAGTTTTTTTTTAGATATTTAAACTTTATTTGATATGATATGTAGGGATTGTAGCATTTGAATTTGTGCTCAGGTTTTCATAAAAATGTATTTTATGGTTAAAAAGTAAAAATAACGTATTGACGGAAACCAGACACAAATAAATATTTATGGAAGTAGAAAGGAATGAAAAATTATAAATTTATTGCTCTCTGCATGTAAATAAGATCACTACAAGCAAGCGGAATAGGTTTTTGGGTTCATTTTACTTAAAAACATGCTTTTTAAAACTTATTATTATTGACCCTAAAATGCATTTTAATTTTAAAACACAGCAAAATTCTACAGCTCCATTAAACCAATTTGAAATATGTAAACAAAATTATTTGCCCAAGTCCCAAATCACCTTCACGTATTTAAACGTTTTAATTTAAATGTACGTCATGTCTAGGTCAAGGGGCATTGAGGTACAAACTAAAGTGCGTCAAAAACCTTCACTAGCTTTTAATATTTGATGTGGCAATTAAACGAACTTGAATTTAAAATATGACAAATATTGTTTTTCAGACCTCGCTTGAACAAACTTCTAGGAAACCGTTTTTTAGGTTAGAAAATCAGAGGTGCAGAGGAGAATTTGCCATTCGAGTACGTAGGTCTTAAAATTGCAAAACTCAGTTTGGTGGAATGTTTAAAAACTATAGTAAGAAACGTAACATGACCAGACATAAATTTATGAGCTGTGGTTGGTGTGCATTCCTGATTTTTCCTACTTTTTGTAACTATTATTCTTTCTCCGAATCATTCACCTTCATTTCATTTTTTCTGTGGAAAAAACCCAGCTGAGACCAAGACCAAATCATGGACGGTCTCAAACTCATATTGCTTCCTTTTCAGTCTCTCCTCAACGGTTGCTCCTATTTCAAAGTAATAACGTCCCATAAGTATTCCATTGACTACTTGTGTGCACGGAAGCCGCGGCTGCTCGTTTACTTATTTCTTTTATATTACCAGCGTGCTTCTGCAAATAAATGACTATATTATTATTGCCATTGCTTGCAATGCAAACCATGAGGAAACTACCTCGTCTTAACTTTTTACCCCAAACTTTCACCAAACCAAAATGCCTATGGACTTTCTCCTCATACATTTTTAAATCTTATGTAAATGATGCACATCATTCGTAAAGTATCTCTTTAAAGAGAGGAGTGAAGCAATAAAAGTACATTTTCCTCCTTCCCTCTGGCTACTTTCAATGACTCGACTCGTGTTTCGCTCGTCTCGCTTCCGGTAAAAAATGTATGGAAGAAAACAGGCACAGCCTTACTGAAGTGGTATTGCAGTGCAACGATTCAAAGTTTGGTGACTGACGGTGTCGTCTTCGTTTTTGAAGGACAGAGCAGCAGTCACATCACAGCTGTTGTCTTATCATTATTATTCTATGCAGCGTCCAATACAATGTATCTTATTTTTGTGTAAATACATGACGAGAGCTCGATGAGGGTAAGATCAAAATTTTATTGCGGGCTTCCAAGTGCGTAGTCATTTTTCAAACGTGCAAATCTTTGCAGAAGAGGAAAGATCATGTTCGGCGCAATACATAATATCGTGAAATTGCATGCCGTCCCTTGGCTCTCATGGCCTGGCATTTTTCTCTTATCGTCTTTCTCTGAAGGCAAGGAGGAAAATAAAAAGTGTTTTTTTATGTATTTACTTACAAACGGACGGATTTTTTTGCGTACATTGAACCATTCGTAATAGGAGATAAGATTCGTGCATGACTGGTTTAAAAAGAGATTTGCTTCGTCTTGTCTCTGATTTCTGGAGATTTTATGGGCTTTTTTATTCCACCAAAGAGGTCGAAAACGCCTACTTTAGAAAAAAATAGAAAAAGAGAGGAGGAATAGGACGAGTGGCTCATTGAGTGCCTCGCTGTCTTCTGATTCTGGAGCACCATAGTACAACCAACACACACTTAGAAATAAGAATAAGAACAACAAAAACAGCAATGCCTCATTCACATTTTTAAAGTACACACGATAAAAAAATAAAAGCTTCATTCATTTCATCGCGGTCCGTGTGATCTTCATAAGGAAAACTTTCAACGCTTTTATGTTCTTGTTTTTGGAAGAGAAAACACGGATATTAAAATCCTATTCATTTTTTCCGTTTCACTTTTGTGTACTTATTTTGAATCTGGAGCAGACAGGAAAAGGTTGAAGTTGTAATAAGTAGACTACATATAATAATGTAATTATTATTTAGCGGAAAATCATGCATTTAAAGCATTCCCGTGTTTCTGACTGAGTAGGCTTTATTTTCGTAAGAAGATTTTCGCGAAAAAAAGGTTAAAAAAGAAACAAGCTCTTTATTGCTGTAAGTATTTTGCATCGTCTCCCTTCCAATATTATAGGATTACATTTGTACGGCTCTGCTTTTCCTTTTTTTCCCCTTAAAATTTCGTGATGAAAGCCAGGCAAAGAAAGCTTTTTGCGAACATCAAATAGCATAAGAATAACAGTATCAAATGTAATGCGCAGGCACATGTTGTGATGTAGGCTCTGCCTATTGTTAGAACAACTTTGGAGGTTTCCAGGAAAGGCTGCTTTGTACACACTATTAAGGTATTCCTGCATTGTGAAAAGGGTTGAAGGAGACTTAAAGTTGTTGTTAAAATTTGTTTGTGTCTTGTGTCGTAAACAACTTTGGTGATTGAAATACATCTTGAGTAAATAGAACCTATTTTTGCGACATTTGAGAAGAATAATTGAATTGTTCTGCCTGGTCATGACTCAAGATGAGTTGTGAGGACAGGATATAAAAATATTTTTTTGCTGTAGTTGTAAGTTACCACTTCTGGGAATCGAATAGATTAAATAATTTCACAACTATTTCAAAAATCATAGGAATTAAATAGAAATGCGCAGATATTATTGAAAGATACAAAGAAATATGTTTGAATGTTGCTTGAAAAGATGTTTTTGAAGTAGAGTAAGATAAAATGCTTTATCGGCTTCTTCCTACGCACAATGTTCAAGTTGTTTCTCTTGGCACACTCAATTCGAAGTATTTCAATTATTTATTCATTCACTTGCTAAAACTCAATGCAGCGGTTTTGAGACGAGATGAGAAAACACTCGAACATTCGTCAGTTTCTATTGTCTTTGCTCGTTTCTTGTTTCGTCAGTGTAATTAAGCAGTCAGACGTCTGTTTGAATGAAAGTTATCAAGATTGGTGTTTTAAAGGAAAATTTAAGAAATTCGAGTTTGTAGGAAACGTGATTTCAATAAAGTGTTTAAAGCTTGGGGGACAAAGAATTATTGTATCTGGTTCTTGTCTCATCTCGCAATATGTCACATCAAAGTTATGAAAGAAAAAATCCTGCTGAGTTGAAACGTACCATCTGCCACAGTAATGAAATGGTTTATTGCTGCTAGATATTTATAAAATATAGCGTCACATGGGAAAGCAAAAGCATTTCATTTTGTCCACTAATTTCCCCGGTAGAGAGTTAGAATTATCCAGGAACAATTATTCAATCGATCAGCTCTTAAAATTGTCCTTTGTTCTACCTGTCAAAAATGAAGAATTCCTAATGAAAGCCAAAATGAACCTGGCTTTGATAAACTTTTACAGCGTTTAAAGTGAAGTTATTGTAGCAGAAAATAACTTTTTAAATATCGTTCATTGAATGTGGATTGGGTCTGACCCGAATTTTTAAACTAGGAAGTAATCATTTTCCCTCTTCCTCTATTACTCAAGCTAACATATTAAAGTTTGAAATAAAAAGTCCAAAGTTTTTCTGGTTAATTTTGTGAGGGGAAACGAAGCAATAAATAAATATTTTTGCAAAGGAAAACAGGAGGTATTTGTAGAGTAATAATGTGCGAGGATAAAGGAAGGATGAATTGACCCATTTGATATGTTTCGGGCTGGAATCCATTTGCAAAACTTTCAATTCTCATCAGGCTGAAAATTAAATACCACAAAGAACAAAAGAATTTTGAGACAAAACAATAATTAAACTTTTCTAACTTTCCACTTCCATTATTGTTCCGGAGAAAGGAAAGAATGGCAAACTTTCTCTGGTTGTGTACGTTTTGCATAATTGTACGCTTCTGCTATGTGTATTTAAATCTTTCTCGATAGACCTTACCTACATCAAAAATATTTTTGCATATCGTTACACTGCTCTTATACGCACAAAACGAGCTATTTGAATGTTCTTGGATATTATACAGCAGCTTTAATAACAAGCTTGTGCATGAATACAATACGGAAAGGCATTTTAAATAGCAGACGCAGAACTTGTTGTTGGCAGTCTTCTACAGACCTGGTTTCAAAGCAAATGACTTTTTACAACGAACAAACTGAAATGAAATGTTGTCGGGTAAATGGGAACTGGTAGTAGATAAGCTCAAGTAAATGGGTACAACTCTTTATCTATCAATATCACGAAAGAGAACAGTGAAAAGTTTTTGTGTGACGATAATGAGAACTTTTTTATCAATGTGACTTACTACTTACAAAAGCAAATGTGCCAACGAACGAATGTCCATTCCATTGCTTTCCTTTTCCACTGCTACTAGAAAGCTTTTTAGACATCGAGATATTATTATTTTATTATAATAATATAATATGGCTATGTCTCGGTGTGTAGATTTTGCAAAGTTTTCCTACCACTGCTCTACTCCAGCGAGAAGAAAAGTCCCGGAGGTATATTATTTCGTTTTTAGCTGTTTGTCCTTTCACAACATGTATATGTCTGTTTGTTTGTGCGTACCTAATCTAAAAATAAGGGGCGAAAGAAAAAAAGTCATATGTACATGAGGTACTTTGCTTAAGCTTAGCTTAGCTTTGCTTAGCTTTCTCTTACTTTCTCCAGGGCACACAATTGGTTTTTAAGAAATGAGAGTTTGTTTTGGACAGGCGAGCATTGAATCTTTCACGCTGTTCTCTACACTTCTGCTGGCTGAATGAGGAAAAGGAATTCATTCATTCAACTTTTTCCCTTCAATCCTTTCACTACTTTTTCTCACAGCATTTTCTTCCTCTCTCGGCTGCACCAACTAAGTACAATCGTGCACTGCTTTCCCTCTTCAATGAGAATTCTTTCCGTTCCGGCGTTTTTTTCTAGTTCATTCCTTCACCACTTCTTTTCGTGTACAAAACGCAAAACTAAAGAGCACTGTGGGAATGAAATGGGAATGAAAATTGAGATGGGCATTGTTCCAAAAACTTTTTTGTCGCTGATGGTTTTTGCAAGCATGTGAAAAGTGTGTGTCTCTACTAGTGTAGAATGAAGAGCGGGAGGAAGAGAGTGAAGACAAAAAAAGGAAATCAGACCACTGCTGGATTATTCTGTCGCGGAGGGTAAAGCAGCTCTTTTGTCTATGTTTAGCTGAGCTCAGGCTTACCGAGAAAGTGCTTGTAATAGTAATAAGGTGCTTTCTCTCCGCTAACTACTAAGCCACTGCATGCCTCGTTATTTATAATGCGCCTTTCCCGCTTTCTCCTGCTTCGTGGAGAAAGACTTACTTTTGGGTCGAATGTGGGTTCCGTTTCGTTCCATCCGCGTTTTTGGTCTCGATGCCAATTTCCTCTCTTCTTGCATGCATACACTTTATTATTATGTAGACGGACGGACGGAATGTAATACAATACTATACCACACAAAACAACAATAGAAGCGAGGCAGACACAGGAGCTGGCTTGAGAAGAAAGAGAAAGGCAAAAGGGAAAATGGCAGATTGGAACAATGTGGTTTCATGACTTGGTTAAACTTTGCGACGGAAATGTGGTATCGGAAATCCATAGTGTGAGAACAGAAGTCATTCTCGGAGAAAGCTGGCTGGGGAAAAAGTCTTATCTTTTTTAGATGTGACAACGCTCTTCTCCTGTTTTCAATTCACTCACTCACCATTTCTCTTTTACTCGTAATGTGTGTGTACCAAAGGTTTTTTGGAATCAATTTTCAGCTTTTAAGAAGAAATGAAGACCATTGTTGCATGAAGCAGACTTTGATCTATTTCTTTCAAGGAGATGAATCAGGCAGTGATACTCACACACTTTTCTCTTTTCTTCTGGCCTCTGTCTGCTTCTGGAGCCATTACACAAAAACCTATTAAAAATCTATGATTAAGCGACTCACTTTCTCTTATTGCGGCGTTAGTTCCTTCTTGTGCTAAAAATCCTTCCTCTACTTTACTTTTTACGTACATAAAAATGATGTCTCCAGACTTCCATTTTCCCCATTTCAAGCACAAAAGGAATAATCAGAGAAAATGAAAGGATTTACAAGAGAAATCAATTCTCTCTCTCGGGATATTACATTACACCGGGTTTTGTACTCTTGCCAGAAAAATTCCATCCACATTGATAAATTCCCATAAATTGATTTCAATACTTTTATTTGTATGGAAATCCCAGTGTCTACATGAACATGAACATAAGCGAATCTGAAGGAATCCACCGTTTGTTGAGAATGGGAGTGAGCGAGTGGCTGGAAAAATGATTTACGCAGTAAGTAACATAACATGTTGCACAATTTATGCTTCTCCTCCTCACAAGATAATAACAATAATAATACAATAGGTACATACAACAGAAGAGCGCCATTCAGAATTAGACTTACAATCAGCAATCGTCGGTCGTAAGAAGTAACAGTGCACGGAGTCGGCGGGCGGCCTGTGAGGAGAAAAAGAGAGCAGAGAAAGAAATCTTGTCTTGTCTAGCGGTGAGAGTCGTCACAGGAAAAGAAAAGTATGGTTGAATGAATGTCTGTGTGTTGTACTTAGGTGTATGTACGCTTGAATTCAGCTGGATGCTTGGTTTGGCACGGAAAGTGACAAATGGGAATAATGATTTTGATGTGGTGTATCTTCCATCATATCATAGCTTTCTCTTCTCACACCAAAAAATCTTTCCTGCCTGCACACACAATAAAAGAATTCATCAAATTGCAACTGCAGTCGCAGTCTGTGCCACAGTTACCGCCAGCGACGCACTCAATCATATGGATGGAAATGGCTGGGTCCTAGTCGTGGTGTAGTGTTTTGCTACATTCCATCCCGAGTAAAAAGTGAGTAAATTGATGCTTGTAATAAACGCGGCCCTCTTTACACATCAATTCCATTCACTCACTCACTCAATTTTCCGTCATCATCACTTTAATAAAGCAAAGGGAAACTCTGGGAAAAGCTTATGTTTCGCTTTTTATTATTACTGTAATTCACCGCCCTTTTATTATCCTTCATTATTGGCAAAGGTTGAGTTGACTGAGTGAAGCAAATGGAAAATGAAATCGAAAGTACCTGGTGAACTCTCTCTGCCTGTTCAGTTAAGTATGGTTATAAATTACAAAACTTATTTATTACTGCCCCAAACCTTGTCTATAAGCAAAGGCGGAAGCGGTGCCAGAAAAAGTTTTTTTTTTCAAATGTGGAACTCAAGTGAATGGAATGAAATGAGTTGAGTGGAATTTCTACCAGTGGCTCATTCTAATACAGGAAATACTATCACGAGATGTTTGTTTTCGGTTCAGTTCATGTCAACATCAATTTTATCAAATTAATTACCCTTTCGTTCCCTCGGAGCTGTTCGATGTGGGAGAGGGGAGAGAGAAAAAGCTGTGTTGCATTACGATCTTCTATGTGAGTTCGCGAACGATACCAGCAGAGACTTGACTTTCCAGCCATAGGTTTACGATCGAAACGTTTCCTCATTCAACTGGAAAGAATGGAGAGTGTATAAAGTGAAGCTACTTAAAGAGAATGGCATGCATGCAAAACGTGTTTAGTTTTTAGAGGAAATGCTTCATTAATTAATTAACTAATTAATGCTTGAGGTTATGGCACTATGAGCCCATAGGTATTGCATTTCTTAGAAAAACATCTTTTTCCTTTGGCTTATTTGAATTTTTTCAATGTTATTTATTTTTATTTATAGCGGTAGCATTATAAAAAAGTAAAATTGACATTTTAATTTTTTTCCACAGGCAAGCGACCGGGCAACAGATTGCTACTTGGCAGTGCTAACGATCTTGAACGTATCAGAGGAGGACGCAGGCGAGTACATGTTCTTCGTGAAGAATGCGAAGGGAGTTCACGAGGGAACGATACTGCTAAATATCACGCAAGCCAGCTACTCCGTGTCAGTTTCCACTTCCAGAGCTTATGGAGACTCCCATCATGTCTCATCCTCCTCTTCGTCCTCCTCGTCACCCTCCGCCTCCTCGGCTAGTGTCCATCATTCGTATCTAAACAGCGTCGCCGCTATTCTCACTTCTACACTTCTTTTGTTACACATTTTTTCGCTTACCACCACCGCCACCACCACATCAACGTGGTCATCATCATCCTCCCCACTTCCTCAAAATGTCAACGACCCCGATGTGAATCGGCGTTGCATTTCTACAAGTAAGAGTGATAGCTTAATCAATTCTCAGCAATGTTCGAGTAAACTTTTTGTCGATCTCATAAACAGATAATTAGGTCAATTATAATATTAAGATTAACATAATTTATATAAGCTAATAAATAAGTATAAAATCACGCTAGAATTTTTACTTAGCTCGTTCACAAACGGAAACCGAGCGTTGACTCGATTTAAGGTGAGAGTCGAGATGAAATGTTTCACCTCGCGAGGTATTTTCGCGGAAAAAACATGATACCTTTTTATCTCTTGACATCGTGGAAACTTGTTAAGGTAAAATGTACTCAGTGTTCCCTCCGCCCTCTCCACTTTCCGGAGCTGTTGAAATAAACGGTATTACAGCTCTCAGTCAACTTGACACCAGATCATTATTTTTTAGAGGAAAGTCCTCAAGGTACGGTGAATGGAGCAGAGCAGCAGATGACTTCCGTTTCACTACTCGCACGCGTAATTTCGTGGTGATTTTGTAAAAAAATAAAAGAACGAAGCGGTTACTACTAGGTACATGTGTATTGATATTTGTGCAGGGATGATCCACCCGTCAACATAACAGAGAAACCGCTGAACCGTTGAGAGAGTGCAGTAAAATAAAAGTGGAAATGAAAAAAAGCATTGGTATAGAAGACGAAAATGGCGGAGTGTCGAGGCACAGGGTCTATCCCAACGTGACTCTTACTGGCTCAGTAGTCACCGCATCAGAGTGACAGGCTGAGAAGCTGTGTGATTTTTTGTTGACATTCGCTGTGGGAGTCGAGTCTGCCTGCCCTGGGAAAAATCGACCGGCTCTTGTGTAGTAGAATTGCACGAGTATCACAATCACAAAATGATCATTCGCGTAGCAGGGATTTTAAGGGCTGAGTGTGAGGATAAAGAGAGATGGTACTTTCATTAATTTATGTGCGAGCGTCGGGCTCTTTTCTATTACACGCGGATTTTTTTCTTCTTTATTGTTGTGGTTGATAGGCTAAACTTTCGCAGTTTACGTTGTCTTATAGTGTTATAAGTAGTGAAAGCTATTAAAATTCTCTTTTTCTCTGGTGTGTGAAACTAAAAGAAATGGAAACCAAAGTTCAGGATTTACGATTAGACGAACCAAGTGAGACGAGTCCGTTCCCCGTTTTACTTCTTATACAACAACTTTCACTGCTTCGAATGAAAAGGATAAAGTGAAAGAAACTAGTCATATGAAGAAATAAAAACAAAAATATAAATGCTCACAAAAAAGAAAGCTAGAAACAGACACTTACATCACTTACATGGGTAAGCAAGAGAAAAAATTTCGTGCAGATTTTTTTTTGCATTATTGTAGGCACAAGAGGAAGCACATTGAGAATTTATTGATTAGAATGGGAAGGTGTTTCAGGAAAGTGATACGGCAATCTCTAATATAGTGGAGTGCGTCAGTAAGATAAAGAGAAAGTTCGGTTAGGTTGAATTAGAGACAAGTAACCTCGAGGAAACGATCTCTTTACCATGGATGACCGCATCCTTCATTTATATTTTGTTGCCGGACAGCTTCACCTCTGGACGGTAGTAAAGATGGGATTGCATTGCAATTCATGAAATGTTGATTCCAGTAGTGCCGAAATGTACCCGTGTCCATTTCATCCACTTCCTCTTTCCTTTCAAGTGCCAAATAACTGCTACCGTAAGTGGGCTGTAAAACGAGACTTGAGCAGTTACAGCACAGCCCAACAAGAATATTCCAATTAAGCCTATATTAATACACACCAAAGAATTTCCGTTTCCTAGTAAAAAATGTTGCATGCAACTCTCAACGCTGTGCTGTAATGCTGCTGCTGCCACTCCACTTATTGTAAACACATGTACATTATTACACATTACCACGATTTGTTCGTTTCGCTCTGGTTTTTTCAAACTCGAGGAAAGAGTGAAAAAAGCGACTGACGTTGTTACGTGACCATGAAGAAGCAAGAGTGGGATGTTATTGCATTGCAGTCGGCTGCGAAAACCTCAAAAAGGATGGCGAATGCAATGAAAAATTCTCATAAATAAGTGGCTGTTGTGTTGTGTTATGTTTCGGTGTGGCGCTCTCACTCTCGCTTTCCCCTTTTCTCTTTTTCCTCTCTGCTTTCACTTTCGCTTCACTCCTGTTACAATGGCTGGAAGAGGAAAACAAAACAAAGAAAGAAAAGGAAAGGCAGAGGAACAACAGAGATGTGATACTTAATAGAGTTTGTCTTTTGGGAAAATGGGAAACGCTTTTATAGGGCATTCTTAAGAAGAGAGGAAGGGAAGGGACAAAGGAAAAGCCTGGCATAAAATGGAGACCATTTTCGGATCAGAGAAAGTGAAACGAAACAAAACACAAATGGCCAGCAGCCGTCTCTTACAATTAGAAGTTGGCCTTCTTTTCGCTTCTCTCGGGTAGTTCCTCTGGCCTCCTGCTCTCTTTTCTTTTCCTCCGCTCTTCCTTCTTTACTCACTCAGCCTAAGCCCATGTCAGCATCACCCATAGCATAGCAGCACACTGTGTGCATCAGGAGAAAGCAGAACGGAGGAGTAAAGAGCAAAGACCAAAAAGTTTTCTCCCTCTTCGAGTTGACACATGATAAATAATGCTTCGTCGAACCATACGTTCTCCGCGGAATGTATCAATTTTTAGAAGAGCGAGCGAGCGAACGGGCACGACCATGTGGCAAGTTGAGTACCACGTGTGTGCGGCCATTTATTTATTTGTGCATGTGGACAGTACATAAATAAATGTGGAACAAGGGTGAAAGAGAAAACAACATGCGAGAGAAAGAAAGAAAAGGAATCTTTGGATGGAGAGTTTCCTTCCTTTTTCTCTTCTCATCATCATCTTGACTGTAGTGGAGCCGTAGACAAAAAAATAAAGACTCACTTTTTATTTACGAGTGTAAGTGGACTATTTATACTGACAAAGAAGTTGAGGAAGTGAAGCAGGCGGAAAAATAGGAGCGAACAGAATGATGATGAAGAATGTCTCTGTATCCATTCATGTCGTGAAGTACTCAAAGTGGAAACATTTTCATTTCATTACTCTCTGAGGCAAAGGGTCGAGGGAATTACTCTCTGGGAAATGTTACAATCTCTGCAAAAAAAGCGAAATTTTTCTCTTAAATATAAAAAAGTACATTTTACTAGAGAAAAAGCTATCGGCTCGCTCGCAGTTATTTACATAAGGACCTGAAACCCTATTAAGAAAAAAATGGGGATTTTTTTTGAGAAACCATACGATAAGTAAAATAGCCAAGTAAGTAAATAAACAAGTTTGATTTCGAGTTACAACAAAAAACAACTTATTTATAAATACGTACATACTCATGTAATTGAGATAGTATTTACAGAAATAAAAAAAGTTGTCGCATCCTTTCAAATACATACGTACATACATACATACATAGATATGGTTATGGATAGATCTGTCGTCCAAATATGTGAATACTGTTAAATGCAAAATTTATTTAAAAAATAAAAGTAAAAACCAGAGCATTCTGCATTATTTGTTGTATAAAATATTACTTGAGTGAAATCTGTAAAGTTTGTTGCAGATTGAGTAAAAAAAGGCAATCGAATCATGTTTCATAAATTAAAAAATCCTACGTACTCGTAACTATTGTACAAAATCAGCTAAAAATTTCTGTTTCGTAAATAGACACTGTATTAATACGTAGCGAAAGATTAGATTTTAATGAATGTTTTTAATGTTGATATTCTGGTTACTTAAAGATAGAAAAAACGGTGGAATTGGAAATGTAATGTAATAAGATTTTATAACCTTGATCCTTTGAACACGATTCATATTGATACTTTAATTAAATCGTTTTGTTTAGGTACAATGAAAAGTGCGCCCATTTGATTGACTTGTACATAGATCCTTTAGAGATAAAAGTTATTTAAGCAAAAGAGGCTTTAAATGTGCGTTGATAAATTTAATTGTAATGTAGACATACATTTGAAAAATTGCTGTTAATTGTTGTTTAATTGTACAATGTACATTGAAAAGGTAAGATTTTAAAGCGTTTTCAATACGAAATTAGTGTAGATGTAAATAAAAGTTATTTGAATGATTTGAATGTACAGCAGTTAATTAAAAACTACTACATCTAAACCTAAAGGAAAGTAATTGTATAGACCACGTTGGTTTTGTAACGGTCAAGTATTTTCTCCATTCTCCTTGCGAAACAAAAAACGTCGTTTGTATTTACTAAGACTCAAACAAAAACTTATTTAGAATTTAAAGAAAGTTTAGAATATCTATTTAAGTATTTCCACTTACCAAAGTTCTTGAATAGTGTAAGGATAATTATATAAATGTTCAGTTTAATATGTCCCGAAAATTTAATTAACTAATTATTTGCGTAAGTATTATATTGTGTATTAAACAAAAAATAAAAATATCATACTATATTAATTAATTACTTAATTAGCACCTCGGATCGGAAATGCGAATCAGGAAAGGAAAGATGTTGAAAACATTATGATATCATTTTAGTGGCAGTTTGAAAAGCGTGTTTGATTAATTCTTTATTATTATTCTTGTTTTAGAATTAATTACTGTATTTATCAAATTACTCTGTCTAACTCTTAAAGGATGGAACAGTAAAATTAAATTTGGAATACAAAATCATTGAGTGAACAACTTAACTTAATCTGCAAGCATGAAAAGACTTCAAGTCAATGCAAGTTTCTTTTTCAGTTTGGCTTTCTTTTTGTCCTCAGTAATGCAACTCAAAAATCATTAATAAAGCACAAAAACAGTGGCATAATCAACAAATACGACGTAGACAGTCTGACTTAAAGAAAACTATGAGCATTTTTTAAGCACTCGTTCCACTGTGTGTGTCTTGCTTAGCGTGAGGCAGACGTAAAAAGCAACATGCGACATTAGTTAGCAAGAGTGCAGTTAATGTGTCTATAATTTTTCTAGACGTCTTAAGTAGTACACAAGAAAAGAAAAATGTCTCGGCTTTGCATTTTCCTTATCCCTAATGCTGCATCTTGTACATATTTAACTTTGTTTATCAAATGATTTTTTACTGTCCCTTTTTAAAACGTCTAGAAACTTTTTTATTTACAGTCTGAAAACTCAAGACTGTTTAAAGTATACTACACCTATTCATGGCATTCAATAGTCATTTTTATATTTTATTTTATTTTTCAAGTGTAAACGGTAGCAGTCAGCAAATGTTTTCTTTCACTTTAATAACTTAGTATACTTTCGTATGTAGCTGATTTCTCAAAGTTACTGAGTTTGTTTTTCCAGAATATTCGCGAAGGTCTGGTCTCGTCATCATTTCATTATGATGGAGGAGGCAAAGTGTGTGTGCATTATGCATTCGCTAGTGCACAGTGTTGTTGTGTGGGATCACATACACACGGTAGAGAGGGTACGAATCGTGTAGGGCATATGCAAAATGCAAACAAAAGCATGTTTATGGAATTATAATAAAAGCAGAAGAAAATATTGAAGATGGGAAGCGAGGCGGGCAAACAAGAAAAAGGAAAGGCAACGAGGATGGAGCTTTCTCTTTCAAAAAAAGCATTACGCTTCTTTTCACACACACACACACACGCATGCATAAACTAAAGGAAAAAAGTCGTTGGAAAACTCTTTTTGTAAACTGTGACATCTTTCTCCCGCTGAATAAGAAAAAGCGTGGCAATAGATACGACGAACTTCCTCTTGCCATCTTGGAAACCATCATGCTGTGAAATCCCATTATTATACAATTTTTTGCATAATGTACCTAAGTAAAGTATGTAAGTAAGTAAGTACAACTAACGCGTGGCATCATCGTCTGCAATGCAACTACTCCACTCCACGACATTACATTTTGCTAGTGAAAGCTGGAGAAAACGTTGCAAAAATTGAGAAAAGGAGAAAAATTGTAAGTAACGCTAACGTTGGTTACCCTTAACTGTTTTGTCGATGGAAGTTGGCCATAAATTATGACGAGGCTCAACTCGACTGTGAGACTGGAATATCCACCCAACCCAGCCCACAGCTCCATTTCTTCTTGCGCTTTCGCTCCGTTCCCTTCCCTCTTCCATTGTATCGCTCTTTTCTGCAAAAATCGTTCATAGACAACAATGGAACGTCTGAAGTCTGAACTGAACCCACTGCTGCACCAGTACCCCGCTTTCTGCCAATTCTTATTTTCTCAATGCGAAAAAGTCATTCTTGGAGAGGAAAAGTCATCCTAGCTCTAACTTTTTCATACTTTTTTCTATTGCTGCACTTCTATTCGAGCTATTAGCTGATTTGTACATACATAACGTTCTACATATATCTGTACATCTCTAGTTCTTGCGTAATTTTCTTTCTTTTGTCCACAGACATGAAAAAGCTGTGTGGTCTTGTGATGGCGAGTAGTACTACTTCTATAATAAAAATATTCTTGTTACATCATAAACCTATTTTCTTTGCACCATGCACACAACCCCACAATTATAGCACGGAATACGTAATATCACGCCCACAATTATTCTATTATTACGTTTAATAAAATTATGGATTTTTCTCTTCTATTGATAACTTTTTCTTGGCCAATTCCTTCATTTTTTATTATGGTTCCAATTCACTCGTTTCTCGGAAAATCAGAGAAAAAAGTAACTCTGACACTGACTCCTAATCTCTGCGTCAATTTCTTCCTCAAATTTTTAGAGAAAAGCTTTTATTACATAACTCAATCGTTTTCCGGAGAAACCGACAATTCGATGCGGTAATTTTTGAACTTACATAAATATACAAGAAACTCTTTGAAATGAAGCAACTTTGAAATTCTCCGGTCTAGGTATTACATCATCAGTTATGTAGTCATTATAAATGTCATCGTGGGAGAGTGTTGAACTCGTGATTTTTTGCAACATGTTCTAAAAGCTAGAACAAGAACATCCATTTATTTCCCTTTGACGGCTACATTATTGTCACCAGGAGCTCCCTATCAATCAGCTGCCATCATCCCGATGTAAATTCTTTTTGTCTTTCACTAACAACCCTCCGTCTTCCATATAAAATTTTATGCTGTAAAAAGACTGGTGCGATGGATTGGGCAGTGATGTGATGTGATCCCGTGTGCTAATGGAATCACAAACCTGAAGTCCAGTCATCCGACTAATCAAATCTTTTCCTTCGTCTTTCTTTTTTGTCTTCACTTTTCTCCGCTTCTCGTTCGCTTGATCTTCCAGTCTTTACATCTTTATATGCTTTAATATTGCATAAATGATGGAAGTCTTTTTTTAGTTCCTTGACTTTCTTTTTTCTCGCGTCTTTATACTATACTTAGTTATTTTTTTATAAAAAAAAGTTTCAGAGATCAAATTGATGACGACTCGTAGAATGATGATACGATACGATACGTCAAAGGAATCTCTTGTGTTCATTTTTTCCTTCCATGATCACATCACATTAACTGGCTCTCGTTCACTTTCACTCGCTACACAAAACCAGTCTATATTTTATCTCCATTTTTTATACTTTTTCTCGGAGACTCCCTCTGAATATTATTCTAGAATGGTGTGTGCAATGGGAGCTACGTAAGGAAGGATTTCTCTTATCTTCCCTTTGCCTCTCTGACATAAATGGAATGTGAGCCACATAAAAATCTGGTTCGTGTGGTGGTATTCCGAAGACAAGACAAGACTCAGAGTCAAAGACTTCCTATATAATTTTACAAATGAAAGTTAGCCTTTTTATGACAATTTTCATTGGCAAAGCTTTTTTTCGTTATCGTGATTTTTATGATGTTCGTTTTCCGTCTCCGCGTAGTTTAATACCGTCGTGTTATGGTATGTGAGTTGAACTATATTTTGCAACTTTGTATTATTATGTTAAATGCGGTCGCCCTTCCTTATGCTCGCCTTAACTTTCCCTGTCACTCAGCTCCGCTCAACACTGCTGCAGAGTGAAAGTAGGTAGATCCCCTCGTGTGATTCGCTTGTCCTAACTTTTTTGTCTTTGCATTATGGTGTCGTCAGTCATGATCATGATCATCGGCCAAACGTTATTATAGCTTCGGTGACACCAATAACGTTTCTTCCTATCATCTCGATGTTAATGTTGATGCAATGCTGATACTTTCACTGAAGCCGGAAGCCTGAAAGATTATAAATGGAAATATCCTCATTTATGAGATTCCTTCCCTCCCCGATCGTTTCCATAAAGTTTACTCTCACTATGAGTCATAATCTTTTGTGGACGAGGTTATGCATCCCATCTTTAGATCACTGCCTCCCGCAACCGCCAGAGAGTTACAAAAGTTGATGCAATCGTTTCCTATCTCAATTTCCGAGAAAAATTCTGAAAATGAAAATTCTTTATTAGCCTTTGCATGTAGCAGCAGATCATGATCGTGATGTTGCAGAACGTAACATGTTTCAAGTATAAAATTCAATGTCACAGAATTGGTATTAAATAATTAAATGTATTAATGCTGGTAAATTGGTAATCACACTCGTTATCATTTTACAAAAAAAAGCCTTTGGGTGAACATTAAAAATAAAAATATCCGAAGTTCCCAACGGTAAAAAATAGGCCACTAAAGTCAAACTTTCTTCTTTTGTGTGAAAGTCGGACTGGGAGTGAGAGCAAAACAGATTTTGTAGGAGTTGAGAGGTCAGTAAGAAATCCACTTTTTTTCAGCAAATGTGCGTGGGAAGAAGTGAGCTCCGCTTAACCGACTTGGTTTAAGTTGTAGAGTACAGATCACATCCGCCTATTGCTGCTGCAAGTCAGTATGAACTGAAATGAAAAGCGGAGGAGGGAATAATGGAAAATGGAATTGACAAGCTCAGAGCTGAGAGCGAGCGATTGAATTTTTTCCCACTCTGCTCTGCCCCTGTTCTGTGTAAACAATGGAAATCGGCATTTCATCATTCCCAAAGTCAAGTAAGTAGAACGTATCGAACATTACATTACATCCTCTTACATTTAATTCCTCACTTCTTCCCAAGAAAGGAATTATGGATTGAGTTGAGTATAAGCAGAGAGACTGTGACTGACTGACTGACTCAGTGAGTCACTCTCCCACCATCCACTCGCAACAACGCCACAAAGAAAAATGTAAGCTAAGCTCGTAAGTAGCAATTGTGCTTTAGAGAACATACATAAACTATAACTGCCATATAAAAATATAAACGTAACGGAACACACGAGGATAACCTTTCTTTACTTTCTAGATGCATTATGTATTTAAGTACTTTTACTTTTCCCCCAAGTGTATTTTGTTACGTTGTATTTATATTGTGCCATGCTTTCTTTTAGAGGTGGTGGTATCAAGAAGTGAGTCGTCTTAAATTGCACACATTCACTTTACTTGCTTGATAATGTACAAAATGTCCACTCTCCATTTTTTCTCACTCAACTCCAACGCACACGTCTGGCAAAAGTCGAGCTTCTTTTGTTCTGGAGAAGAGACGCACTCGTTCATCCTTCTTGTAAGTAAGGAGGTTAGCATTTTGTCCAGCTCGTTTTTTCTCTGTTTGCTCCCACATTTATTACATGTTATTACTTGCTCGGGACATGCATCATCATCAGATCAATGCCATTAGTGAGATACTATAGTAGACAATTGACTTCACTTGAAGAAAAGGGATGGAATGACGAATTTCTCACAAGACAAGAGAGAGAGACAGTCTCAAGCTCAACTCTTTCCCGATAATGGCAACTTTTTTTTGTCGAGAAGACGAAAAGTCCAACGTTTTTTTCTTTTGTGTATTCGTGCTTAAGATGTAGAAAAAGAAGTGGAAATCAGAAATCACCGAGTGTCATGTCAGTCACCGAAACGAACCAAGCCCTAGAAAAATGCAAGGCCGATCCATACCAAAGCTGTCAACTTTTTTTAGTTGTTAAAAAGCAAAAATCTGCTTTTCTCACCTTTTTCTGTAACAACGGAGTGCAAGAGAGGCTTTTATAATACTTACCTTTTTCGATCGTTCGTGACTTGAAGTGTATTGTTGACAAAAAATAAGATTTTATTTTATTTTATGACACATTCCCCTATCTCTGTCTTATGTAAGAAAGATTCTCTTCTCTTCTTGGCTTTTCCTGTGAGTGCACTGTAGACACAAGTAAATAATACAAAAAAGGCACTTTACTTGTTTTCAGTCAGGGAAAAATGTTGAATTGTGATTTTACATGGCGTCTTTTACTAGGAGGAGAATCCTGGAGTGAAACGAACCGTTTACGGGATTGCCTTCTTGGCCCAAGCTCCGCAATGGAAGCATTGAAGCCACAGCCACATGAGTGGTATGAGAAAGAGAAAATATTGGAATATGATATTGCGCTGCATTAGTTTATGGCATTATCGACATATTCATCCGTCCAGACTTTCCATTTTCATTCGATTCGATTCTCGAGCTTGTTGTGGAAAGCATGCGAAGCATACATATCGCCTTGTTTGCTTTTCCTTTCCCATCTTTTCCTTTCTTTACCTTACATTATTACCAGTCCGGTATAAATCTGCCAAACTTAACAAACTCAATTGACTTTTAAAAAAACTTTTTTCCCCTTTTCTTTACTCATTTTTATTTTTCTTTCTTCGTCCATCCGTTCGCTCTTCTTTGTTGACATGCCAAGCTTTTTAGTGTGAACATGATTAAAGCGACTATGGATGGAGCATGGGGAAAGAATGAATTTCACGTTTCACCCTGTTTTCCAAAGTGGCCACAATGAAAACGAAAACTGTGAGAGAGTGGACAGTTGATGTGGATGTGGATGATGATGCGTTTCCTCTTGATTTTTATTTTCCCCTTTCATTTTTTTATTGGGTGGATGGGAAATTGTGAAAAGGCATAATTTTTCATCAAAGACTTGAAAAAAAAATTGGTTTGCTGTCTCGTCTCTGTCTGTGTGTAATGTGTATCTATGTTAATGTGATGATATTGGCCTGTTGAGAGTTGGAGGTCTCATTCGTGCAGTGAAATGATTCAAGAGGGGATTCTCCAGGGTTTGGTCAGCCCAGCTTTCAAGAGTGATGCAGAAGCTGTCGTCCTCAGCTAAGTACGATCGGGATGAGTTTGAGAACGGCGATTTGGAAGAAATGAGATGAGGAGGAAGCGGAAAGGAGGATGGGTGAAATGAAACGAAAGCAGCTGTTTACGGATGGGGTCAAGTACAGTTTGTCGATGTTGCGTGCACTCACTTCAACTCCTGGCTTCAAATCACATATCATAATATTGTACATTTATACACGTAAAATACACGACTCAGTAAGTACATTCATTCTTTGTTCATTATTTTGAACTGAGTCGTCGTGTTGCGTGTCAGTGCCAAGTGCTAATGTTGCTCTAATCTGAAACTCTGTCTGCTCCTGCTCATTCTCATTGCTCCATTTCATTCTGGTCCGTTTTATAGTTTCATTCTGATTATTTCATGTTTGAAACTGGGGGACGTACATGTACACATAACATGCTTCATTCAGAGTAACAATCAACTTTTTCCTCTTTTCGTCCTTTTCTCCGTTTGATTGATGGTTTTATAATTTGCTTGATTTTATGGAAACGCCATGCATAAAAGAGGTTTTAGACGCAGTTAGGGAAACTTTTAACGAGGCTCCTCCACAACATGGACGGACACGAACATGGACATGGTAATAATATCTCCGCGTAATGATTGATTATTGTCTACACACATAACATACATGTTTCCACAATGTGTCCAGATTTTTCTTTTTACAAAGAAAAGCAAAAACATGGCTGAACTGTGAAACCGAGTTCCACTTTCCAAAGTGTCATACTGCCAAAGTGAGTGAAGATATAATTTCGTCAAGTCATCATAATTTCAGTTGAGAACTTATTACCAAAGTGGTAAATTAAAATATGTACATAGCAAAATAAATTATTATGGAACACTGACATTAATTCGATCAGATTAGTGTCATACTCTACGAGATAAAATTTTGGGGCAGCTTTTGTTTGTATATAATTACAAAACCAGTTAGCAGCTTTTCCATTACCACACCACACGGAACACATCAGAGAGAAATTAATTTGCTTTTGTCAACTCCTCCGTCATTCCATTCTTGTAAAAGTGAGAGGTTGTCGCTGTTTGCCCTTAATTTAAAACAAGTTTACAAAAGAGCATTGCTCCAACAACAAAAATTGCTGCTGCATTTTGGATTGGATGGATATTTGTAGTAGCACGTGTGCAAATGTACACCGAGTGAAAAACTGAAGCTGTCATTAATGAAGGCAAACAAGAGTGACATGCACATTCGTGGCTCAGACTCACCTATTTAAATACTCTGACTGAAGAAGACCCCGGAAACTTCAATATTGTGCTAACCAAACTAAACCGCAAATAACGAGCAAACTCTTTTAATTCAAACTCAAACACACTCGTACTGCGAATCTAATGTATTTACTCTACAATTACAATTCTCAATGTGTGGTTGTTTCGTTTTAATAAATGCTTCAACTGGTGGCACAATCAGATTACACTTCAATTCTATCATGCTGGTGCAAACTCAAATAAAAAATAAGACTCGTGTCACCTTTTCTTGTAATATCCGGTTTCTCTATTTTTCGGTATTATAACGAACCGTAAGAGAAAATCAATCGGAGACGATAAATAATAAAAGTGGCTTGCTTTGCTGCACTGTGCTGTGCTGTCAAGTAAATACACACAATACAATGTAATACAATGCTTCTGAAAAGAACAGTTGTGCAGATGTTTTCATGTGGTGCACTACTGGAGTGTCCTTATCAATAACGGAGTAAGTACACAATATAAAATATACAAATAGAATAAAAATTATGCAGTATTAACTATATAGTAGTATATGACATACAACAACTAACAATAACTACGTGGAGAAATTCCCACAAAAGCGAAAGCAATAAAGAATAGATTTTTATTGTCGGCTCAATACAACAAGGAGAAAGTTTGGATTGACTTGGGTTGACTTGAGTGTCTGTACCAAACTAATGTTGTGTGGTCAGTTGTCTCTAATTTAATTTTAGCACTACCAACCCACCGACCACCAGCAACGAACCTATTTTCGACAGGCTGGGCTCAGCTGAAGCAGCAGCAAGTGGCTAGCTACATATAAGATTCTGTATGAAAGTACTGACATATACAAATACAAACCTAACCATGAAAACTTTCTTTTTTTAAAAATTTCTCCGTACAAGTTAATAAAGTGGTGTAATCTCAATCGTACATACCCAACTTCATCGGGAAAGTAACTAAAAACATGTCGATGTGTTGTTTGTGGATGCATTCTGTTTCTCTAATGAAATTCTAATAACGTGTACAGTGAAAAAACCTTAAGTAACCCTACTCGTTCAGTCAAACTGGTCACATGTTTGTATTTACGTAGGATGCATAGCTACTGCTGAAGAGGCTCATACTGTGACTTTCCTTTTCATTCCGTTCCATTAAAAGTTTCGTGGTGGTTGGATTCCATTGAATTTAGACGACTTTTTTAAAATTTGAGTCTGCCCGGCCAGCCAGCAGCAGTCAGTCAATATGCTAACAACAAAGCATGTATGTCGTGAAAAGACAAGATTTTTTTCATGAGAAAAATAAGACGGAAAATGCCAATTTTATTGACACAACACATTGCAGAGTACAAGTAAAATCTTAAAATTAGGTTTTGATTAGGGTCTACATCATTTTTATCAGCAACTAGGCGAACTCTTCTAATGAGCTTTTTATGAACCTGTGAAAAACATCTTAAATTAGGCATAATATTTTTAAACGTATGAAATATTGTAAATAGGAGATGTCCCTGTCCTAGATCCATAAAAAATACCAAAATACTCACTTTGCTAAGAAAAAGGCCGGTGGATCGTGGACAGTAATCCGGGATCATAAATAAGTCAGAGTGAAAAGCGACTTTCATTTTTTTGATAACCTTCGCCTTAATAAGAAATGCTTGACGACTAAAAAATGAGATGCGACTCGCATCATGCGAGAGAAAAGCATGTCACCTCTGAAGATATTCCATGGGAATTTGCTAAGACCTTTCCCTCATGGAACGGATTTATTTGAAGGTTTATCAAGTATGAAAACGAGAAGTGAAGCGTTCGTTATTTCCCTTGCTGTGTCATCATAAAGTCAGGGAATGATCGTCGCGGAGTGTGACGTCAGTCCTCCTATGTCACAATATCACAATGTCACATTTTCTCCATTTTAGCCACAAGAAGAGCAGGGGTGTGCTGAGATATTCATTTTTCTCCATACCTATGAATATGAAGATGTTTCTCGCGACGACCTCCTGGAAAACGAGGGATTCAAATCGCTTTTCTTCGAGTGAGGAAAATATGCACGCACGTGTCACACGGAGCAGAAGAGATACTTTGGTGCTCTGGGCACGTCTATAACCACAATACCATCATCCTATCCTCGGAGGGTTAAGAAAAGGAAGAGGGAGCTCTGGATCGGCACCGGCGGCAGTAGTGGAAACTGAAGTGGGTAATAGAAGGAATTGACTGGTGTTTTAGTTGACTCGAGGAGTCAAGCCCTTTTTGCTCCGGTTAAGCTCAAAGGGATCAGATCAGGCCCGAGTTTATGTTATGCGATGTTACCTATGATGCCCTTCCTTGTCTATGTACTACTGACTACTGACACTTTAGTTCCGCGTGTGACTAAAATCGTGAAATGAAACAAACGAGCCACTCCGTTTTCTACTGCTCTTCTAAACATAAAGTCCCTCTCATTCTGCTGAGTTGGGTTCAGTAGCAGCATAAGAATTTAAGTTTAAGCTACCAAAACGTGGCACTCTCCTTCTACCTGCCGTCGCCACTTGTGTGTCACGGCACAGTCACATCCCAGCTCATCAAGGCTCTAATTTTAAATGACTTTCACATCGACCTACTTTCATCCACTGCCCGCATGCATGCATGCATTGTCTCGTCCGTCTTCGGGAAACTTGTGCTAAATTTGATGAAAATAAATGACCATCTGAAATAATTTATTTTTCGCTCAAACTAACTGTAACTGTGTTTAGAATTTATTTTGATGAGTATGAAACATTATGAATTTTTTACACATATTATAACAATTATTACTTTCTTGGTGAAACAAGTAAATTAATTACAACTACATTACATCATATTATGTACATCTCTCTTTACATAATATTAAATGTAGCATTTTCTGTATTTGTATTAGCTTATAAAATAAACTGGCGAATTTTTACTTTTATTGTGCAAGACCACGAAAAAGGCAGAATTCAGTTACATAATAATATTGCATCTTGAACATTTTGTGTGTTAATTTTGAACCTAGTGTTGTCCAAAATGGTAAAATGTTTAATATACATTACATACAACAATATAACTTCTCTTGCTTTAACTGCTTGCAAAGAAAATCGAAATTCTGAACATTACAAAAATTGGTTTAATGTGAATAATTGCTTATAATATTAATTACAACTTAACAATATTCTTTTGTAATTAATTTGATATTTCATTTCTTTAAGTCGGTAACTTGTCCTTGGTAGAACATTGCAAAGAAAACATTTTTTGCAACTGATAAATATTATATTTTGGTTTCACTGTAATGGCTTATTGCTCATTTGGTTTTTTTGCGACTGAAAGCGTTAAAAAATTATACAGCTAAAAGCTTAAAAATTATAAATCTTTCACTTAAAAATTAAATATTCCTCCATTTTATTTATACATGCGAGGCTGGCTGGTTGGCTTACAGAGAAACTGCTTCCACTTCTGCTTCATCTTAATTAACTAACAATTATAAATAATAATTAACTAATTACATAATCTCTACATAAATATTTATTAGTTTGGAATATCAATACAATACCCATCTGATGTAATTTAAAGAATTACAAAAAGCAATTAAGTGAATAAAAAGAAAATCTTGCCCTTTGTTACCGTGAATCTGTCAATATCCTGAATTAATAAAAAATCTAGTAAACGTTGAAACTTGCAACTGTGACAGTGACAGCGAAAGGAATACGCGGTGCTATAAAATAAAAGGGACACCCGTGAAATATGTGCTCTGTAAAAAACGAAACGAAAGTATTCCATCCGTCTATAAATTAGCTAAGAATCCCCAACCACCTGACTTGACTTTCACTTGAAGACAAATACGTGCGTAAGAGTAAAGTAAAGAAGTACGAGTTTAACGCATTGTTCAGTTACCATTTACACTTTCCCTTCTTCTCTGCGAACTGCAGCCTACTTTTTGGGTGCATAGAAATACCAACTTTTAGTATCTGAAACACCACCAGAATGGCAGCAATAAAGAAAACCTCTCTTCATGTACTTGATTGAAGAGCGAATAAATTACAAGCTTTTTATAACGCTTTTACTCGTATAAACAATTCCTCATTTCAATAATTTTGCAGGAATTGTCAAGCATTTCTCTTGTTTTCTTTTATGAGGTGCATTTGAACTCCTGATAACCTTCTGCTCCAGTGAAGATGATGTCGACCCAAATCCGCATCGCCTCGGGGCTGGGTGCAAGAAGATGAAAAACTCTGTTGTACGTCTTCACACAAAACGTCAATTTTGGATTAGGTGACTTCACCGACTGCAAATGGTCCACGTACACGTCCTCGATTGCCTGGAGAAAGTGGAAAAAGTAAATCAAAGAAAGTTATTGAAAGGCGCTCTTTTCAGCTTTTTCCCTGTTGTGTAAATTGATTTGTAGGACAGAGCAAAAAAGCTCGAGACTATGTGAATGAGCCATCCAAGTATTTTTTCTCTGATTCCTTTTTTCAAGAGAATCGAGAGTATTCAAAGAATGGAAAAAGCAAGAAAGAAAGTGATCTCCGTCTCTTCCGTTAAGTAAAGTTTGAAATCATGAGATGAAATAGAGAAAATGAAAGGAAAGCGGAGAAACGTAAGGAAAGGAAGGAAGGGAAACGTGAATCTCCTGAAATGTATGTAAGTTATGTTGGGACAGGACATGAATTGAATCACCGCACAAAATAAAATAAAACTTTCCCTTGGTCCCTGCAAGAGCTGGGCTGAGCAGATCTGGAGAAAGTGCAAGATACATTGGAACGACCAATTTCTCACTTGTGAATATTATCTTCTACAAAATATTTGACAATTTCGAGTACTTCCACAGAGAGAACAGAAATCGTCTTTTCTCCTCATAATAACCTAGCAGAATATAACCAGGCAGAGAAATATTGGACACTGTATTGCAGCACTGACTGACTAAGTGAGTGAGTGAGACTGAGGCAGATGATATTTCGCCATTTCGCCACGCTCTCGTCTCTGCATAATAATAGTAATATAAAAGAGAATATTTAAAGGAAAAGCTAACCCAACTCATATTTTCCTCCTGCTCTTGTGTGAAGAGAGAATTCAGAGGGAAAGGCATAAAATAGGAAATAAAATGTGAATATTTGAAGAAATATAGGAGAGACTGGCTGAAATAAAATGCAATGCACACATCCGAATCCGAGAGTGTCTCTCTTTCCCAGTGTGAAAATCTATCTATTCCCATTCTACTTCAAGTGTTGCTCTCTCTTTTCATTTTATCGCTTCCTCTACTGAGATCAATTGTGAAGCATATGTACATATTACTTACGATTCCAACGCTCTTCGTAGCAATTTGCTCCACAAAATTTTCTTTTCTAAAAGTAAGGCCAGTAAACGTTAAAAAAGGTAAAAGCTGTGTGTGTGTGTGTGCTCGTGCCTATCTCTTAGACCCAACCACCCGCGGGACTTAAGTGGCACGGAGAAAGAGGAATGTTGCTATTAAACAGGATGTGCTGCTGCTTTTATCGGAATATTTCTATTTCAGTTTCAAACACCCATTTAACATACTCCCTGTCTCTGCTCCATTCTCCTCTACAACAACCAACTTTCAACTACATTCTTCAACTTGAACAAACGACCAGAGCCAGAGCAGAGTCACTCTCCGGGTTAAGCAATGAGCAGAGCCAGAGCAACGCTCCACCATCCAACATCCAAGACTTTGTCTCTTTCCTAACAATCCGATTTTCCGAGTCGGATCAAAATGAAATAGGACTGTGTGGGATTGAAATACAATGTCAGTGTACAGAGAAGCATCTGCCTTTGCCTGCCTGCACTTTGCTCACTTCTCTACTTATGCCTTCTTGTAATAAAGATTAGAGAAACTAAATCTTTTCTTCTGCTTTTTTTCTCTTTCGCGTATGTGTCTGGCTTTTGGGTATTTTCTACGAACAATTGGACGCCTTGCCTTGCTTTGCTTTCTGCTTCGTTTCTTTTCCCTTTTTACTTGCATAACAGAATCCTTCTCTGATCTGAAGGACCTACATCCACATTCACATCCATCCACAGTCGTGATATTTTTTACTTTGAATGAGTAAGTAAGTAGACAGAAAAAGACGCATCTCCCATCCATTTTATTTTGCCTTTCGGCCAAACAAAGTCATCAAGTTGCAAAAAAAGATTCATCCCTTGTGTGCATCCAAATTTTGTGCTGAGGGCAGGCATGAGTACAAAGGAAAATGAAGACTGGATGAGATGAGGTAATCTACTACTATTCATTTTCAATAAAGATGAAGTAATCTAATTTGCCACGACCGTCGAACTCTCTTTGAACAAAAAACACACTCACTCTCAACGAAACGACTCACAATGATTACACGTAAAAAAAAGAGAAAAAACGGAATCAGGGCTTTTGCTGAGATAACAATGAGATAAGATGCTCTAAGCTGTAATTCATTACATTCATATACGTTGTTCTAGGTAGGTTACGTAGTCAGTTGACAAATATTTTATGTAATTCGAGACGACAGCCTGCTTTAAAAATGTGTTTCAAAAATTGGGATTTTTTGGAATGAGAACGAGCGAATAAAATTGTAGCACACGATAAAAAAAGTTTCTTTTTGTAAATAGCACATTGTCTCAATTTGTATTATATTGTATTGTATTATGGCGCACATGGTTTTCTCAAGTCCCACTTTTCCACGATAGACCTTATAATTTATTATCATTTCAACTTTTCAATTGTGGGTGTGTGGTCTAATACAGGGCATAACGGTGAAACGGTTGATAGCGCAGAGAAAAAAATTCAAAGGCAATCATATTGCTTTATCGTTATTACAACGTACGTTACAATTTAATAGATCACGTATTCCGCGTTTTGGGTGAATCATGGTCTAGAAATTTGTCGGTTTGTTTCACTGCCATCCACATAAATCTAGTCTTGTCCTGGATGGCTCATAAATACAGTTATTTTAATGGCTCTCCATTGTCATTATTTTCTTTGGGCCATGAAGTCTCAATTCACGTAGTCTAGTCAATGCATATAGACAATTAGGCACGAGTGTAGTGTAGCAGGAGTAAGGAGAAAATGCGTATCATTTTGGTATAGAAAAATGAAGCTAGAACAAGAGTTGTGTATTACCTGAAAATGTACGCCACCCCTAGGCTTTGATTTTTTCTCATTTTTGTCCGCGTAATAGGTTAGTGTTCTAGCCTCTCTATCAAAGACAAACCATCTTTTGTTCCAGTTGTGAAATCTGCTCCCAAGTTTCGATAGGCATCCCCTAGCAGTCGTTTTCGTCACGATTACGTGGGGGCACAGCTCCAGCTGATGACCGGATGACTCGATGTGTGCCCGCAAGTCAAACTGATCCTCGTCCCCTCGCACGGGCAGATATCGCGTAAGCGGCCGATTCTGTACATTTTGGGTTGGAAAAAGGAATAAAATCAAATGAAATGAAGTTACATGCGTGATATAGAAAAGAAAATAGAGCCCAGTCCCATGACTCAAATTAACTCTCATAAAGTCAATAGATTCTCATCTAAGTAAAAAGTTGTCACAATTCGACACTTTTACTTGGCTACAGAAACGTAATTGCAAATATTGTAGCAAGTTATGGAAGTGCTTCTATTATTAATTGAGACGGTCTAGTCTGAGCACTGAGCAGAGAGGTTATTGCATTGCAACCGAGGGACACATTACACAAATGGCATTGTAAACACGTGTCACGTTGACATGTTCTTGCTCAACTTTTTTCTCTCTCGCTGAGACACTAACAGTGTAAAAAACTCATTCGCTGTGTCAACAAAATTATCCGAGCAGAAGTCGAGAAGCGACCCTGAACTTGATCTTTCAACGGCTAACTAAATAAACTGATTGTGCGCAGATAATGCCTTACAAAAACTTTAATTATCTACTTTTTAAAGATAGTTTTACGTTCCAGCTGTGAAAATGGAAGTCTCAGATTCCCCTAGTAGAAAATTCAAATGACTTTCAGAATAGTTTCACTTCAAACTTGGATTTCTTCAAGGCTATGAGCTGAGAGAGTGACACATTTGACATGGAACAAAAAGTAATTCGGGTTTCTAATTCACTTCACTTTGAGGGGTTAATCCACCAATTTAAAATGCATGAGCCGAAGTTTAGTGCGGCTTCTAGAATTATAATGGAGAAACGGAAAAATCGCATTAGTCACAATGAGAAGGTGAAGAAAAGGTTAAGTCTATAACGATTACTTTTTTTCTCTGTGAAAATTGCAAATTTCCATTAATTTTTTTTTCTTGTTGACGTGCCAGGAAATGCAAAAACGCGGAGCAGCATGACTACCTCTTGTGAAAAAATGGGAGGATTTTTCCGTACGCAAATCAAACCTCAATCAACTGTACTAGTAACAAAACGACCTTCATCATTGTCAAAGATAGCTGGAGTTGGAAGGAAATTTTTACAATCTTTTAAAAATATAAACCACTTAATTAGCGGAAGGCCATTTTTTTCTTTTCTGCGCTTATCAAAATGCTTGTCAAGTTTGAAAATGGGCCACCTTGTTACTCTGAAACTCTCAAATATAATTATAATTATCGTAAACACGAAAAAAAGGTTCAAACGCAAAGCATGCGACGGGATGAGTATAGATAAAGAAAAATGACATTTCACAGCTACTACATACAAACATCCGTAACATTGAACATCACTTGTCTAAGGCGACATTGACATGGATTTTGTGTTAAAAATTATTAAAACAGCGAAACTCTGAAGTTCTCTTAAAAATCATGTGCAACAGTAATGGAATGAAGAATGCTAATGTGTGTAAAGTAACACTTTTGTGGAGAGATGAAATAATTTTGAAAATGAGAAACTTGGACCAGAATCAACATCAAACACTCTTTAATGTAATAATGTCTAGATATTCCTGTCCTGTGAAGTGGCGGCCAATATTATACTAATACATGTAAGTGGTGAGTGGTAAAAAACCACACCAAAGCTACAGCAGGCAATTCAAAATAGAAACATTTTTCATTACCTTCCCTAAATAATTGATTGCGTTTTATTTTTAACACAAAGTTGAAAAATTTGCGATGGGAAAAAAATCTACGTTGGTTTCTATCAATTTGTAGCCATTTCATTTCGTTTCATTGAGACTGTTGATGCGTCATAGCATCGGCATTCGATGTTGTTGAATGTAATACGTATTTTGTTTCGCATCATAAATCGTCAATCGCGAGTAATGAACCGTGAGAGCAAAAATCGGTAAGTGATAAACCTATAAATTTTCATTTTGGGAAGGAAACCAGCAAAATGTGATGCATTATTAACGTTATCATCAACATATTTTCTTGGCACTTTCCCTAAGAATTTTTATACATGACACGAGGAAGGAAGGAAACAAACCGGAACCTGAAGTCGATGTTTTTCTCTCCTAATCACTATCGAGTTGTCGTCATACGCCGAGCTGTCGGATATCGGCCGCGTTTCCTCATAAGCCTGGGCCATTTCTTTCTGTTTCTGCCTCATCTGCAAGCACACAAACAATTTATAATTAATTATCATCATAAACCACATTTTTAAAGAATTTTTAAAAATTACTTTCCGAAATTTAATATTGTCGCGATTTACGTATTTACACAGAATGAATAAAACTGCATAACATTATGGCCACGGGTCGCTGACATTTTCTTTTATGAAATGGCGCGACGCTCACTCTCAACTCAACCCCTCTTCAAAATAATTTCAACAAGAGATAGAAAATTCATGATTCATGATATCAAACAGAGCATAATAATAACGGCGATAAGATGCCGTTATTGTCAAGTGTAATGCCAAAATGACATTGATCCGTATTTATAACGTTTTTTTTCCGGATACAAAAATTCTTTCACGAGGATATTTTATCTCGTAAATATGTCAATTTCATGTGACAAGGTCTGGGGCGGGTTTGCAATTTCAGAGGAAAATGATACGCTCAGATTATTTTCAAGATGAACACCACAATCTCTCTATGCATTTTCAGTATGACAATGATAAACACTTTTATTGAATGCACTGTGTGCTTAGGCTTATGCAGTGCAGCTACATAAAAGTGCGTGCAATTGCACTTAAGTGGTGTGGTCAGTCTGGTCCTGGTCGAGCTCGAGCTGGGAAAAGGCAATCGTTGTTGAAACACCATAAATATAACTCACGATTATAATGAAAGCATTACTCCAACAAAAAATGCTCCTCCATGGAATTTCTCCGTTTTATGTATTCTGATCATTCATACATCCACGCATTTTATTTTGCTGCATTACTACTTGCATTATTTTTTTGGGGGTGTCTGCCTAAAGTGAACAGCACAGAATAAGTAGCAGCAGGAGGCAGCAAGTGCCACTGTGAATCTCGCATTCTTGCATTTCATTTTTATTTGCAATATTTCAGCATTTTTATATCAGTCCGCAGATGATCATTTATCAAATTCTCAGACGACGAATACAAAGTAGCTTTTTATCACTCCACTCACCACTCCCACTTTCTTTTCTCCACGAGATATTTTTAGTGTTTACGCAAACGCATACTTTTCCATCGTCGAAGATCATCAAACCTTTTAAACATAGTTAAAATTGAACCCAGTGACCAATCAGGTTTAATGTACAAATTTATCCATGTTACGTAACTATGCACATGCTTCCATCCTATTCCTGTCCACCACACACCAAAGAAATCATTTGATTATAGAAGAAAGTTGAACGGGTCCTTAAATTAAGAATGTATGAAGGCGTTGGTGTTTTGTAGACTTCGTCAGCAAAAGTAAACACTTTGCAATTTCCGAGGAGCACGAAGCTAATTCGACATGCATTGAACAACTTTTCCCAGCCAATATGAAGCTGGATTCAAGTTCCGTCACGAAAGCTAAAAATAAGTCCCTTTTAAAATCCCTGCGAAAGAGATATCTTTTCTCGTTCTTTCATTATTTTCTTCTTCTTGAGAAACATTTCCAAGTCATTCATGGTCACGTCAAGGTTTCTTCTCTGGAAAACCATTACGAGAGCGTGCATTGAAGACATGACAAAAATTTTTCCTTTTGCACAACAACCAACCTTTTCTAACTAACATGAAAGTTTATTTCAGATTCTGCTCATGAATTTATAAAAATTGACTCGCATTACTAAAACCACCTACAAAAAGGACACGCGCTGGAGGAGAATCGCTGCAGTTAAGAGCCAAGGCCAGCAATTTTTGGGACACGTGTCCATGCCACTAGCCAAACACGAAGGGCAACATGTGTAAGTAAAGTAATGTAATGCACTATTTGGACGCAGAAATAGAAGAGGGAAAACACGATATTTGCAATCATAGACGGTAAGCCACAAAAGTTCTGAAAACTTCAAATTTTCAATTTTTTCCTAAACTCTAAAGTGTTGATCATTTAATCCTTACAGACTCAACATGAATGTTGATGATTTGAAATTTCTGTTGATTTTTTTACACCGAAATCAAAATTTTCATTTGATTGTTCAACTGATTGCATTATGATCTGTGACTTTTTTCTTCCAACTTGAGTTTGAGTTTACGGCAATTCCATTTCCAATTTCCAGCCATAAACTCTCACCTTATCAAAACCTCTATTTTCCTGGTGAAAATTGACCATATTTTTGCAGACTTTATTTTATTGGCGTTGAAAACATACTTTTCACTTTATTACTCAATTTTTCCCAAGAAATGGCAGCTTAAACAATAAAGTAGAGAATAATGTTTGCATAGGTAGAAGCTTGTGCCTGACTGTGTGTACACAATCCGGGAATAAAAGACATACATAGTTTCAAATCAGTTTCCAATAAAAAATGACCATCTTCATCGAGAAGCAACCTATGCATCAAATCCCACACTTTTCTTTCTACAAAATGAGATAACAACATTAGATAGAGAAAACATGATTCTGTCTGGTTCTCTAGCAAAATGAAAATGAAATGGAATAGTTTTCTTTTTCGTTCACAAAATTGAAAGTTGCAAGATTCCCGGTGAGTAACGGAGTGCCAGTGCAAGGAAGGAAGTAGGTAGCAGGAGCAAAAGAAGAAACGGGAAAGTTGTCTGATTCTCGGAAAGAAGAGGAGCGCCAGCACGTTGGTTTATGTCAGTAAAAATAAGTCTATTTCGTTATGTTATATTTATCTCCAGGTTTTTTCCTTGGCTTCTTGATTCGTAGAAAAGTGTACATAAAATATTGCAAATAAAAAGATAAGGAAAGCTACAAATATGGAATTGAGAGGAGAAATCGAGAAATACTTTAGTCAAGTAAAAAGCTAGCAAGTTAGAGAGGAGAAAATTTGAAGCCATAAAAATCCTGCTGAATGTATGTGTTTTGTGAGCCTGATTCTTCTGTTCCCACTTTTACTTACATTTTACTTTACTTAGTTGAAGAAATGCATTCACATTTCACTTCCATTCCGTCCCACTCAAAAATACCCTTTCTCCAAAGAAAAATAGAAAGCCAGGGCTAGTAGTATGCAGCAGTAGCACGTGAATGAATGAAAATATCCATGTGTGACTTGCTTTTATGTGATATCTAATAACATTTCCGGCTTCCTTTCAGACAAACCTAAAACCCATTTTTGTCACCGAATTTACTGTTTCATTTTTTTGCGCAAAAGTAAAAAGCATCTTAGGTACGAGTACCACATTCTCTTCCTCACAATAAATACGGGAGACAACCTGAATGGCAAAAGTGCGTAGTAGAGAGGAGCATTTGTGGACACACCGAGAGAAAAAGAAAATGTTAAAGACACTGTAGGCTATTATATTCAACTCTCCTCTCTTCCTCTTCCCATTTTTATTTCGCTCTCCAGGATATTATTTGTACCACGCGGCAACAGTAACAGTAATAGCGCGCCAGCGAGCGACAAGCAACTATGTAACTTTCTTCTTATTTTATATCTGCTCACTCTACAAATTGGAATGGCTTTTCAAACAAGTGAAAAAAATCGTTTCTGTTATGTACTCAGTAACAAAGCCTTTTCATCACACTTAGAGACACAGTCCTGGCGCAGGTAGTGCTTGTACCCAATTCAACTCAACTCATGTGTCCACCAATTGGACACTAAAGTGTAATTTTTTTCTAGTAGGTACTATGGTACATTCTTCACTTTTAGTTTGATTACGCCGAGTTCAGTTGAAGTGAATGAGAGGGACCTGAAAGTCGGTAGGTGTGGTACACGAAGCATGTTTTTCTCCGATGTACGAACCCAATCGCCTCTGATAACTACACACTTCAACTTCAACTTTCATTTCGCACTAAACAGGCCCGTCGTATATCTTTAGAAATGGAGCAGAGAGACAAGCTTTCAATAAGAGATTGCATTGTGCTCACAGGTAAACATCACAATGAGAATGAGACACTTCTTCTCTCTTCTCTCTTTCTTTCGCCGGTGATTGTATCTGAAATTAAAGTGGAGGCTACCACGCGATTCCATTCCCATTCCGATTCTACTCTCTAACAATCTAACAAACGAGAGGAAACTTTTTTATAGTTCTGTTCTGTTATGGAGTTCCAATCTGTTCTAAGCCTAAGCAAGCCAATTGAAAAAAACAAGCCCAGAGGCAGAGACTCACATAATAAACACAATTAGGTAACTAACTGACTTGATAAGATTTTTCTCTCGAAACATTACAATACAATCTAATGACATTGTTACATTTTACAAGCAATCCAATCAATTACTCAGGTTTCCTTTAAATATCAACTTCAGCAGTAGAGCCAAGTAAATGGTGGCAATTATCACGATATCGTTTTATTATCCAGTGTTCCAATATTTTCACAATGTGATGATGCTTTTGTGCTACCTACCAATTTGAGTATGCATACATTACATTATTATTGCGTCGTTATTATGTTATGAGAAGAGGCAGGTGCATCTAATTCCTTTTTATGGGATTACAAAAGCAGCAGTTCTTTTATTCACTCCCGTCCCACTGCCACAGGTAAAATACTTGCTGAATTGAAACAAACATTTTCTTTCATTTATTGAGTGAATCGCCGAATAAAAGCCTAAAATACCGACTCACTTTTGTTTTCTTTCAACTCAACAAATTACCTATGGAGCCAAGCCACCGCCACCAATTTTCCCTAATGGTACTGATACCACAGTCGAACTCTGTAAACGATACGGTTCAATAAATGTAAAGGTTATGCTAAGTTTCTGGTCTACATTTTTACACCTCGTTTCGTTGTTTCCTCAGGGGAAACATGAAGGAACGCTTTTCTTTTCTTGTGCAATTTTATCCTGCAAAATCATAGTCGAGGTCGTAACAAACAAGAACAAAACTGGCTTTTTCGCTTTCAAAAACAAAAAACAAATTCTCTTTGAAAAGTTGAAATGAGCGAATAAAATGAAGAGAAAGAGAATAAAATAGAATAGAAATGCATCGGTAAAATGGAACATTCCTATCGAGATACTCGACCGGAAGCGATTTGTGTTGTTATTTTTTATGGCACCCCACAATACAATAATCCGGTGTTTCCCAAAATGTAGGTAGATACATAAATACAGCGTGCTTCTTGCATTACATCACATTTACTGATACAACGGGGTTAGTGAAATGACATTTTCTTTCCCCATAATACACAGGTTTGCTAGTAAATAGGTAGGTACAAAATATCGTTTTCGTATCGGATCGTGTCATAACAATAAAAATAAAGTTGGTAGATAAATGGAGAGAGTAAAAGACATTCGCTACCTCGTACGGCACTATAAGCGGGTAATGAAGGAACGACATATTGTTTCTTATCCCTTATCAACTCGCTCACTCAGCTCGGCTCAGAGCAGCAAGCTTGAAAACAGTCAATTGCTTCCTTTCACTTCACTTTTTCTTTTCACTCCTCCAGTCAGATTTGATGAAATAACAAAGATGGAAAGCAGCAAGGTAAATATACACACATGCACACACACACGGAGCTGGAGCGAAAAGTTGTTAGTTGTTACTTTATACGGTTACTGTACTAAAAGCGCTGTGCTCCTCTGCTCCGTCTCTTCGCGTGGCTCTCCCAATGCGAGCTTGGCGCCTTTTATGTGTCTTCGTTCACAATATGAAAGTTATTCACGCAAAAAGAAAATCACGATAACGGAAAAAAAAGTTGGCACAATTTCTGCCTTTCTTTCCAAGTGTTTCTCGCATGAGAAAGAAAAAGCGGAAAAAGTGTCAAGTTTTGATTGGGCCCTCCGGAGCGCTACCAGGAATGTTTGAATAAAAAATGTATCATATCATTTCATGGTATCTCTCCGATATACTTATGACATGGCTTGGCAGATGATGCACACACACTTTCATACCATACTCATCGAATCACGAAGCGATTCTAATGTGTCCCTACAGTCTCTCCGTAACAGACAAAAAGTATTGTCAAAATTGCTGTATTATTCTTGGAAATTCATATTCAATTTCTTTGACCGACTTCCAAACGAAATGTGGATTGTGCTCGATCGAGTTAGCTCTGATGCTACGTGACGTGACTGCAGCAGCAGCAGTCTCTACAGACGGAACACAAGCAGAGTAGTTCTACCTTGAGAGCTTTCTCCAATTCCTAAATCGAATGCTCGATTCGATTCGATTCCCAGTTCCCAAACAAACCTGACACTTACTTCTCAGATATTATCTCTATCTGTAACAGTTTCCCTGCAAGACACACTTTTCCAACATCCGCTCGCTTTTTACACACTTCCGAAAAAAGTAGATATTTTCCCTAAAGGTAAGTAACAGTCGCCCTGAAAAAGCAAATTACACAAAATGTGGAGCACAGCAAGAGCAGGTGTGTGCATGTTCATAGGTGGGCAAGTTCAGGTTGGTTAAGCCTCCAGATCGCAAGGATGAAAGTTCGAGAGGAGCACGAAGAAAATTGTGATTTTGATCAATCCACTTTTCCTATTTTTAGTACACTTTTGTGGAAAGTTCAACATCTACTGACTTACTTGGAAGCAGTAGTATTGATGCACAGATTACACGCGATAATTTAGGCACTATCCTAATGCACACAAAAATTCTCCTTAATGTGATCAATTCCACTTGCAAACAAATGTCAACTCAGTTTCAGCAGCTTCTGTTTGACCAACAACTGGTCACTGGTACAATGCAGCTGTTCACTCATGCTTGCACCAAAAATACATTTTTCGATTGTAAGCGCACTGCAGAGTGTAAAGTGTAAATGGCTTCGTCTTACATTACATTAAATGCATTACTGTTACAATTTACACAGGACACAGACAGAAGCCATAGCTTGAAATGAAAATATCTTATTTTATGTGTCCACCCAGAGACAAGTAATCGATTAGAAGGAAAAATGAGAAATCCCTTGAGAAATATTTCTTATGCTTTGGTGATTTTTGTACCGGTTAGAACTAAACAGGACCAGTATCAAGTCACTGCGCTATTATACAATGGAATACCCCACAGGAATAAAAATGAATTTAGCACTCCCATCAGTCATATTGTAGGTACAAGCTGACCACATTTTGGATGGGAGTAGGTAGATACATACACAAAGCCTTTCTTTCATTTTTCTGTCCCATCACGAATCACGACACAATTTTAGGTACCTCTCATACTTAAGTGTATTTACTATAGAACATTTATTTTAAGCGAAGAACAGTTTTTCTTCCTCCTTAGGTATAATAACCCTAGAGCTTTGAATTGAAATGGATAAGGGATTTTTATTGAGTGTCACGAAGTAACGTCAACCAAACGACATTTTACCTTTTCTCAGAATCACAATTCTCAAAAACGGATTTTATTTATTTATTTTATGATATTTATGTAGGTACTCACACTCACTCAAAAAGTTTAATACCTACCTAGTACAAAAATCATATCAAACAAGGCCAAGGTTCTTAACTTGATAAATATTTATTTCTACGTATACAAGAAGTTGGGTTATTTTTTAAGACGAAGATGGTAACAACACAGTTCGAAGTTCATGTTATTTAGTTTAGCAAATGTCAAACTGCTTAACTAGGAAAACAAGATTCGCTCGTTTTACCAGAGGCTGTTCTTTTCCTTTTGTATTCCTTTCTTTCTCTCAGGGTCTATTTGGAAATTGGAGGTAAATTGTAAGAGACACCACTGCCTCACAAAACACAAGTATCCTATCATAGAGACTTTATGCTTGACTTATTGCTACGTCGTAATTGTTCCACTGTGAAAAACTAGATGTTCACTTGTCAATCTGAAGAACACCAGACCAGACAGAAACAATAGTAGTTTCGCTTTCACAATGTCGAAACAATCTTTATGATTTGATATGATATTCGACACTCAATGAAAGAAAAGAAGGCAACGATCAGACCGTGAGTCGTTACGCATTTCTATCAGGTTACCACTTAAGTGTTATGTAGCGAATCAGGGACAATTTTGACCGACATCACGTTATCGTTAGTGTAGGATGTGGATGTTGTGCGTTTCAATTGTTACTTCAGAGATGAGTCATCAAATTAATAATACAAATGATCATGTAGGCAGAGAAATACATAAGTAGTTGTGCTTTAAGTGTCGTTCGCCAATTTGACAACGCTCTTTTCTCTCCTCTCACACTCCGAGCCATGTGTTTGCATAATTGGCGGAACGAGCCAAGACTCATTTTGATCTGTCCTCCATTTTACACAATGAGTTAAAAATGTATTATACAAGCGAAATGGGGATAAACTAAAGCAAAATAAAAAGAAATCAACTGTTGCCCTCCTAAATGGAGTCATTGACTTTCATTGACTTTTGTATTTGTTTGATGTTTATATGAAAATGAAACAAGGGAGAAATATTTTGAAACTGGAGCAAACAAATTTCGTCTGTTAATCGCTTGTAGCTAAAAACTACCGAAAAAATCTGAAGCATGTACATAACTAGCTCCAAGCATTGTATTAGTGCGTGCGCCTAGAGACACTAGAGTTTTAGATTAGAGC
>VYYJ01000459.1:0-59029 GCA_021029165.1 Cyphoderus albinus
CAGGTTACGGCCACGGAAACAGCTTCGCATGGCGCTGGCGAGACGAATTCTGCAAATGCAGCAGGCAAACAAAGTATCTACTTGAACACAAGTCAACTTTTCCCACTAAAGCAGCATCATTGTGATTCATGAAGGAAGGAAAGAGTGCGGAGAGAAGTGGAAGGAAGAGAAAATATTTTTGACGCAACATCTCTATTTATTTTGTAGTACCGTACTTTTGAAAAGGCGTGCTTTCAACGTTTTTTCCTAATTTCTCGTCTTATAAATAGCGAGCGAAACGAGCCACTGCTTTTCATGCACCTTGCAGCTTGCAGTACGGCTGCACTGTAATGTAATATAATATGGATTTATGTAAACGTTCTCTAGTAGCGGCAGGTTTAGACTTTAAAGAAGAAAAAAAGATTGAAACTTTATCATCCTCGGATTATTTCTGCACGTGCAAAGTGAATAATAGGAATAATAATAACAATAATAATAATGGAAGACGAGCAGCAAGGGGAAGATAAGCGAGTGAGGGAGTGAGTGAAACAAGAATCTTGAAAAAAGTAACAGTTGGTTACAGTGTGGTTATAAATACTGTGTGTGATGCAGCAACAAGAGCATACTAATAAAATATAACCTCGAGGTGTAAACACATCTGCTTAACCCCTTACACATCAACATAAAAAATAGCACTCGCTCAGTTCAGTACCGATAAAGGAGAGTCTCAGATGAGAAGACTGAAAGCGTAAGAGATTTTGCATAGAACAACAATAATAACGTTTTGTGTGTGTGGAGCAGTATTTTGAGAAAAGCTTTGCACAGAATGTAGGCCACGCAAAACAAAAGCCGATAAAATGGTAAATCACTCCTCGCTTCAACTTTTCCTCATTCTGTTCGCCTCAACATGAAAAATTCGTTTCACCTGCACATATAAAGAACGAAACGTGTGTTTGTGTGCGGGAGTGTTTTTATTTTCAAGGTATGCTATAATTTCTATCCCTTATTTATAAATGCTCGAGATTGTCATTAAAATTTTGCTTTCTTCGCCCATGAGTTCATACGTTTATAAGTGCGACCGGCAAATCCATAACGAAGCCGGTTCGCCTCTCGTCGCCTCTTGTGCTGTCATATTTATAAATAAATAAAATGGGAGCAAAGCTAATCTCTTTTATTAAAACAAATCAACCTCAGCCTGACTAAACGAAATGAACACACTCCAGCACACACACTTTTCACTTTATGAATTTATGTAGCCTACTTTTACTCTTTTTGACAAGCTGTGTTTTTCTTGTTTGTATGTGCACCCTTATTTGACCACGTCACGTCATCTTCATCATAATCATCGTCATCATGATATGATTGCTCGATCGCTCTATGTTATGCATGCATTAAATATTTGCCATGAGTAAATAAATAAAATTGACGAAAATTCTCTATCAGAATGAAACAGTGTCAAAGTAGTTCTTGCTTTAATTCGTTTTTACTGTAAAAACGGCTCGGTCTACTTCGACTATTTTTTTTAAATTTTCCCAATTTTATTATTCCTGTGCATAGGTTAGGTAAATAAACTTCTAAACAAAAATACTCAAGCATTGCTCACGTCACAAACAACACCTAGAAGTAGATACGTATGTATTTATACTGTGATCCAACCTTCTCAAATATTTATAAGAACGATGAAAATAAAGGAGCAAAGAGAATAAGGAAAAGAAGATTGTAAAATACTGTAAAATTCCTGCACTCATTGAACTCAGCAAAACACATGATCGCAAATGCGAGTGTGAACACACACTATAAGAATGGGAAAAGGAGGAATGCATAATTACTTGTAGACTGGTGTGTGTAAACACTAATAATAATAATGACAGGTAAGGTAAGATGGAAAACCATAAAAATATCCATTTTTCTAGTCAACCTGCACAGTAGTAATTTTAGGTGTACCTGTGGATGTGGAAGGAACTTTTAAGACGAAAAAAGTTTGAAGTGAATGAGCATAGTAAAATCTCATATCTCCACAATATCTGCACTAAGGCGTTCCTCGGTCCTGTTAATTGTTCTTCTTAGAGAAGTGTGCGAGCGAGTGAGTGAATGAATCAAAAATGAATGTAAATCTTTTTCCTTTCTTCGCTCCTGCCTTGCAACTTACAAAAAGTCAGTCTTTGCTCTAACCTCGTATAATACTCAAGCTCAACCCTGATTTTCCCATTTTTCTCAATGAAAATTTATTTACATTGTTGTTGTGTAGTGTGCGTATATTTACAGTGTAGTAATATAAATCTAACGTCTATTGTATAATCATAACGATAACATTATAATATAATGATGAGATTTCAAGCCAACTCAGGCTGAGTTGGCTTGAGTTGGTTCATCTTCATCATAAAATGATAATAGTGATACACATTAACGACCGACCTTACCTACCTGTGTGTATTATGCCCGTTCTCTTTACCTCTGGCTGTTTGCATTGTAGAAGAGCTTTTTATTTTATCTGCACCCATCATAATTATAATATTTTTCACCGCATCACCTCCTCGCTCAGGCTGAGCCTTTTTCAGTTCTTTCAAAAAATATATGCATCTTACAGAATATACCTGTAATATGCACTACATTATTTTTAGCCGAGTTATGCGTAACATAACGTCTCTTTTGAAAACCCTCCTTCTTTTCTTTTCTTTCCTGAAAACCCGAGCATCTCCTTGATATGCAACATCAAGAAGAGCAACAGCGTTACAGAATTTGTAGCACCAAGCAAAGGTTAACTCTCGAAAGAGCCACACAAAAATTATTCATGTGATCATAATAAATAGAATAGTACTTGAAAGACTTGACCCATAGATGGATACTACAGAGAAGCGATTATTAAGACGATGTGCTCTGGGAGTGATGCATGCAGGTGATGTGAAGCTTTTTGCATAAAGTGCGCCAGGAGAAGAGATAGAAACTCTTCTTGTAACCTGTTTCAAATTAAAAAACTCTTTCGTCACTCGTAACACAATGTAATACCTTTTTTAATACAATAAAGGTACTCACTCTTCTTTTTTACTATTTCAATTTTCAAATTATTTTTTTCGTCAGTAGACTTGTATTTACTTACATCAACGAATAAACCGATATGTAGATATTTGCAGAAAAGTGAGTATGAAAAAGAAACATTTTTTTTCTTTTCTTTTGATGTGTAGCACTGTACTATTTTGGTAAACAATTTTTCTTTTTTATGTTGCAGTGACGGACAAGAAATAACACGAGCATTTTTCGTTCTCTGACTCCTTGCTAATCATTCTCTTAATTTTTCTTATAATTATGAATAGTTATATGAAAAGATAAAAGAAGTCAGTGATGTGAGTGAAGATCATCAAGATGATGCTACTGTTCATGCAACTTTATGTAACTGCATCATCAAATGAAACACCTTCAAATAAATAGCAGCAACAATTTACTATGTTTGCGAGTGTGGACCTTCCCCAAAAATGAAATTCTCTCTTCACTCTGTAATTCTTGCAATTTCTTTATTTGCGTGTGTCCGTCAGACTGCACTGGGTTCGATTTGAATTTGGATTGTACAGGTCGCTAAACATTGTTAAACTATAGATTTGTTTCTAATTTATTTAGCGCGATCCAAGTCATTGGCCGACTCACCCTAAGCTACAGAGATTTTTATCATTTTTTTCTCTATTTTCTGCACAGCAATTCATTGCGCACAAACATACACACAGACAGTGAAGAAGAACACAGCTACCTGACTGAGTGCTCAAAAGTTGAAAACATTTTAAAACATTAACGATTTACGGTTTTATTTATTCTTGCAAAGGAAAGTCTCTTTGGCTTTGCTACTGTGAGTGTTGTCTGATTTTGCTCAGAACTGCGAACACATTTTCATTTTTATTACCTCTATTATCGGCATCCATAATGTCGATTAATGAAAAAAGGATGATCAAAGGATAAATTGATTCTCGGATTTGATACGTACACCCACTTCACAATAGTTAATAACAGTATCAACTTAATCAACGTAATCATTTTTCCTTGAATACATTTCTTCCGCTTCGCTTACAGTTCAACTGGCCCTGCCCTGCCCGGTACTCACTCTGTATTTTTGTACTCTGGTATGGTCCTCGTTATATTTTCAATTGTTTATTTAACAAGGAAATTAAAAAATGCCTACTTTTTGCAAAAATGGTCTCCAATTACGGTACTCACTCTGTATTTTTGTACTCTGGTATGGTCCTCGTTATATTTTCAATTGTTTATTTAACAAGGAAATTAAAAAATGCCTACTTTTTGCAAAAATCGTCTCCAATTGTTCAGCGTTCTGTTCTACGTACCATTTTGACAGTCCCAATTTTCTCAATAAAAAATCCCAAAAGTACGTAGAAATAGAAAAATGTACGCAAAAAGTAAAGTAGTGAACTGTCATCAACTGCGGTTGGCACGCCGCCGGGAAGTTACTTAAAGCTAAGTTATTACGTCCATCATGAACGGGCCTTTCGTTTCTAGCTAATAGCTACACAATCATTGTTAAGAAAGACGAATTGAACTCTAAAATAAAAAAAAGCCTTCTGGAAAAAATTCATCACATCACTGCTCCACTCCACACTAATTATACACCTCTTTGTCTATGTACCTAGCGGTCCCGTCCCGTGGATAAGTATCTCTCTCTCAGAGAGAAAGAAAAGGAAATATGAGCGGTCATTCATTTACAAAAAATATTTTGCACTGAACAGCTCAGGTACTTAATTAAGTCACAAAACACACGAGAATTGAAGCTTTTATGTGTGTCTGTGTGTAAGTGAGTGAGTGAGCCGACAGCCGACAACGGTCTTCATTAAAGATACAAAAAACTGACTCACTCGCACAGTTATGAAAAGGGGAAACTTGTTAAAATGACCATAAGCCACACCACGCCATAATAATCGACATCGTTTCCCACCACCATCATCACATCACCATCGGCTTCTTCACTTCATAAAGAAAGCCATAATAATCATGTCATCTATAAAGCAGAGAAAAAACAAACTCATTCCGAGACTCGAGCATTTCTTTTCGCAATAATGATGACGGCTGGCTAAATAGAGTTATCGGAATTGGCCACCCAGAAGAAAACCGTCATTTATATTAAGTAACTAAAAATCCTTCTTTGCTTATACACAATTTCTCTGTAGTAAATCATTATTATTCTTCTTATGAAGATTAGAACTGTTTCTTCTCGTTCTCATTCTCATTTATCGTAGAATACAGAGGAGCCGCTGCGCTCTTCCATTCTATGCTTGGAGCATTTAAAAAATATTTTTTTCTTCTAGTGGAGGAAGACAATGGAAATGGTAAAGGTATAATAATGATGATAATAATAATATTGTTATTTATTATTATTATAAGAAAAGAGGAGATGAAGATAAAGAGAAAAGAGTGAGACGTGATGCAGAGCCTAAATAAGACAAGATGAATGACTAACCGAGCACTAAATGACATAATCAAGAAACAAGCAGAAGAAAAAAAGTTTGTGCCAAAGGTTTTACAGAGCAAACGAGATGATGACGATGGGTAGTTAAATAAAGGACCTTCTGTGTATGTGTGCATAGTAGGCAGGGCAGTCACATAATAACAAGGAGACCATAACCTCTCGCTAAACACACAATACCTGCCTACTTAACCAGTCAAGTGAAGCCCTTTTCTCAGTGAGAAAAAAAGAAGTGATTTCGTGTCTCTTCTTCATAATGTCAGATATTTTGTGCAGGTGAGGAGATACTGTCAGTTTGCGGCACGTCCACTAAATTACTGGGCGACGAATTCCTTAAACAAATTCATAAATCAGTGCACCATCACAGAAAGGTCACAACACAACAGCCAGCGAAAAAAAAACAGGACTTGCCCCCCAAACCATAGAATAAAAATAATAATCACGGTTGATATTACCTATGTACTACTACAACGGCTGGGAATTGGGAATGTTCCTCTACTCAACAAGCAACTTTAGGTCCATCAGTTTGGAAAAAGAATTCAAACAAGAAATCAACCATCAGCAAGAAGAAACACGAAAAGAAATATTTTGTCTGTGTGATACAAGTCGGAGCAATGCGAGCCATATTAAAAGAGATACATACTACAAACAACGACCACTTGTGAAGTGATGTGAGTAACTTTAAATAAGTCAAACGCCTGCATCCATTCCAAACCATTCTCTTCATCATAAAGTATGTAACTACTTTTTTTTCTTCAATATGGTCATAAGTGGAGAAACGGCAGCGGCAGAAGCAGCATTTTCATCTCATGAAGAATGAAGAAGGGAAATGAAGAAAAAAGGTTAATTTTTAAGAAAAGAAAGGCATTTTTTCCTCCTCTCGGTGTGTGTTGCTGGTGTAAAAAAGTGTGTTTCGCCGTAGGACGGTGATGGTGACCATCATCCAGTCGACTACACAATCACGGTGTGTGGCTGTCTACTTAGCAGGTATTTTGGGTATGGTGAGTGAGGGAAAAAAGAAGCTGCTCTGCTTCTTATAATCATTATAACGAGACATTATAAGGAGATGCCATACTTTTTTAATACTTAACTTTACACATTTACCTATTATCATTACATTACTACAAATACAACCCTAGCCTGAAAAGTTTTGAACGGCACGTCTTTTTCATTCTATATTAAGGTTTGTTCAGAGAGAAAAGAAAATCGGCTTTTTTTCAACATGTTTTTCTTGCTGTACATAAAGTGAAGTGAGACATCGCAACAAATATCAACAAACACATGAATGGTGGCAGTGACTGAGCTCGGTGTCTCCATATTAGAGACCGAGTCAGTGAGAGAATTGAATAAAAATATCTACGTAATATGTACCTATGTAAAAAAAGGACGTTGTGTGTGTGCGATGATGTTGATTTGATGGCCATTGCCTTCCCGTTTCCCACTGACTAAGGAAAAAGCGGCATCAACCTGAAGAAGAAAAGCGGATTTATCCTAATTCAGAATTCCAGCATGTCCATTCTCTCAACCTACTCATTTTCTTTGCGCTCCTCTTTTACACAAATTTTTTGTCACTCACTCATCTTTATTGCAGACAATCTTTTTCTCACACAGATACACAACAGATGCAACCACCTCACATAATTTATCCTCCGCTCTGGTCAACCTGGCAGATCTGCTCAGAGAAAACTGACAAACGTCAAGTCAAACTCCATCACATTCAACATTCTCGTTAAACTTACCTTTTTTTCTCCGCGAGATTATCATTATTATTGTGATTGTTATTTGTGGATGGAATGCGCCTCTCTTCCATCTCCATCCAAACTAAACTGATTGTTACCTCCATTTTCATCACTTCTAATCATCCACACAATGAGCCGCACGTTTACCCATTTACAGCCACACAAAAGATCGAACTGCGCATCTTTTTACTCTTTCAAAACCAAATGCTTTCTTTTCAACAAATAAAAACAAGAGACAAATACAAAGCGGACAGAGACATAAAAATCATTTGGAACACAAAACAGAGAAATAAGTTTGGTCTTTGTAGTATTTTTCTCTTATCCTCATCAACAAATCTAATAGTAGATAATCTAACTAAAACTGAAATTCTGCTTTGCTCCTGCTCCTCTTGTCTTGTCACTAATAAACAATTTTTTTTCTCTCGCTGAAATGTTTGCAAAGGTAAATAAATAAGCCGTAAAAAAGGTCTAATACGGTTTGAACACATTTGCAAACAAGATGCTTAAGTGGAGTACATACATACATGACGTTCACGTTGTCTTTTTCTCTCTCCATTTATATTTACAACTATCATTTCATTTCATTTCACTTCTCCTTATGTTTTACGAGGAGAACAATTCGCTTTTTATCAGCAAACCGTTCGACTCAACTCATTATCTTAACTAAAGGGAAACTAATTTACTGTGACTTTTACGACATGTAAAAAAGAGCGGAAAAACAATTTGCAAGTTGTATTATGTTATGACCATGCTCTATTCTGGCCTCGATGTAATGTAAGGTTAAACGCTTTACTTACTACATAGAAACTCTCCTTTCTCTCTTTGCTTTACTTAACTCGCTCAAATAAATTTATGACGTTGCTTTTTCAAAAGATTAGTTTTTAGAGTGTCTCTACTTATCAGTATTGGCACAGTTTTTTTTCTAACTTGGTCTCCTGTGCTTCTGCCGATCATCATTGTCACGAGGATGATGCATGTGTCTGGCTGGGTAAAAATCGAGTGGAATAAAATACACCTTTAATTACACACGGACGGGATCAAAAAGATTAACATTTATGTTGTCGACGACATGTTCAAGTGATCATGGTCATAATAATATGCATCATTACCCATTCAACTGTGTCCGTGTCGAAAATAATAGTCATGTGTGTAACCAATAATAGATATCTGTTCTGTCTCTGTTACAGCGGAGGAGGCAGAAGCGGATGCTGCACTTACAATTCTTTTCTGCGGTGGTGTTGACAGTGACGGAGTTGCAGCCAGAGAAGGAAACGGATTGCATCAAGGCAGAAGAAAAAGCAAAGTGGATTTTGATGCGATAATGGCTGATAAGGGATCAGTAATAATAACGATATTATTATTATTATTACCACACAATACTAAACACGGACAAAATGTTACTCTCTGATTACTACGTTCGAGTGCAACTGCAACCTACAATAACCAGAAAGGGTTGAATCTCAATTTTTGAGTTGAGTTGACATCATCACTATCACAGTAGTATCACATCACATCATCAAGCATTTTAACAGCAACGTTGAAATGATTTCCGGTACGAAACACAGAACACCGTGTTCATTCTCTGCTGTGACTACATCGATAATTTTGGAAGGAAGTGACGGATGGATGACCTCCCTACTTCTTCACAACTAAATAACATTCGATTCATTCATTCATTCAGTTTTTGCTAAAAACCCGCATTATAACGATAACAAATTGTAACTGGATAACACAATGTTAAATATCGATTTGCCCAAATCCAATAACAATAATACCTAATCACCAATTGAATATGGTCGTCTCACCTCTACTCTGCCTATTGACAAAAATTGATTTCACTTTCTTCTTTACAGCCCATATCATGCTGAAAGATAATGCTATACCATTACACAATTATGAGTCTTAGCTAACAAGTCCAATAAGGAGAGAAAACGATATCGAGTACAAACAAACTCGACTTAGCAGCAAAATCGTAATTTCGTTTTGTCCTAGTTGTTTACAGCAGTGCAATGGTCTTAACCACAACCACCCTACCTAACTATTGACCAACACAATGAACTAAGTTTAACGATTCCATTTCACTCATGCTTTTAATTCAGAAAACAACAAAAGGAGTGATCGAGTCGAGATCTTTCTAGCAAAAAATAGCTCATACTCGTTTAAACAAGAGTCGTGTACTTGTCTGGTCTGAAAGTTGATACGATACGATATTTATTTGATTGTGGAGTTCCTCCTGCTGCTGAATTCAACTTGAGTTGGTTGAGTAAAGCCCTAGCCCGCATTAANTGGAGTTCCTCCTGCTGCTGAATTCAACTTGAGTTGGTTGAGTAAAGCCCTAGCCCGCATTAATATTTTTCCATAAAAAATGTCCCTCTTATTCAACATTAGATCCATATATCGATTAAGGAATTGCCCACTTGATACTATATACAAAAACACGAGAGGTCGAGGGTAAAAACTACGCTAATCTACGTTTTCATTTTCAGGAGAAAACTCTGAACGAAATGAATGAACGCTTTTCCCTTCGTGTTTTTCCTTTATCATCATAATATACAACATCACCACTTCCCGTTGATACTTCTGAGTAGTAAAATGTATACCAAGTTTTTTCAAGAGTTTTTTTGTTTTCGGGAAGACCCAATGTCACGTATTTGTCAAATTCCTGATAATTCGTGCGTGGTGTGTGGCTTTAGTAAAGATTCTAAGGTGGAGTGGATCATCATGATAATAATGGCGGTGCCGTGGTGCGGTGGTCGCAGTGGCAGTGACGTGGTGGTGTGCTATGCGATGCCACACCAACAACTTTGGAGGCGCAAAACGAAACAAAACACCAACACCACCACAAGCTCAAACAATACACCCACAAGTAACAGTTAGAGACACTGCTCCACTAACACACACAATCATGGGGAGGGGACGTGCGAAACAAAAAGAATTTTAATTCATTATTACCAGTTTGCTTTAGTTAGTTGGATTGAATTCAAGTGCTGAATGTAAGGCACGTTCTGTTTTCAAATCCCAATCAATCCTCATCTTTCTTTCAAAAGATAAAAAACCCTGAAAAACTGAGCCGAGAAAAAAAAATTCATCAACTTCATTTTTTTCATTTCATAGTTGTGGTCGAGTTGGGTACAATAGTTTTTAATATGCAAATTTATACTAGTCTGCGACAGTTAAATTTGTTTCTGGTCTCTATAATGAAATCCACTTATGCTCACTGTTTTAATTTGCTATGCTTTATGACGAATTAGGTAAAGGGGGAAGCGAAAATTGAGTGCTTTTAGTCGTCCTGTTACTCGATTGCATTGTACCCTGATAGTCTTTTTAATGACCTCTTCTCCAGATAATAAATGTAAACACATCGTTCCCAATTTCTCTGCTGCATGCATTGTAAATGGGAGGAATGAGGAAGGGCTTTTGTTTCATTGCAGTGAAATGGGGAACAAGGAAATTTGCATAATTTGCATATGACACACTTATGTACATACATGAAAGTCAGAGTTAGTGGATTGCTTCTCGCTGTTACGTTGCTCACCTGCAGCACCACAGGAAAGAGTTAACTGCACTCGAGAATGAATGCATTTACTGACTCACTTTGTAGTTACTCGCTTCAGAGAACAAAAGCTTTTGCAAATGAGCACAGGCAGAGCACGATTTATTTTTTAAAGCCTCAAACAGCTTGAATTTGCGAAAACGGGTTATAATATAATAAATGGCTCACGGCAGAGGCTTTCCAGACTGGAGCTCAGAAAGCGGTTTTTTTCTTGCCGGTTCTTTACCTTTTCGCTAATAACCAGGACACGCCGCGAGCGAGCAATTGAAGTTTTAAAATTCCTTGTTCTGAATTTTTGCTCGTAAAATTGTTTAAACTATGACATACCTAAATGCATAATAACCATTTTGTACCTGCATGTAGCGAGCCCAATAAAAAATGAAAAACAGGAAGATGATAGAAAAAATAGGAAGACGAAGGAGAGAAAAAAAATAGAAAATGATAATAAATGACCGGTCTAAAGTTGCATAATGTAGGTTATAAAGATTATACAACAGGAACTCTTAGGTACATTGCACCGAACGAGCGAGCAATTACTGAGAAAATTCTGCCGAAGGTAAAAGTGAACTACGTAGCATGTATGTTTGAATTTGTAAATTCTTTTCTTCGAAAAAAACACTGTTAACACAACAGTGTATGCAACACAAACAGTTATGCAGTCATAGTCATATTGTGGAGAAAATCATGAAAGTAATCAACGCAGTAATTTTCGCTCAACGCCTTTTCTCCGTTTTTTTCTCTCTCGGAGAAGAAAAAGTTGAAAAAAATACCAGGAACTAAAACAAAACCTAAAACTCGCTGCCTGGAGAAGAAAGTTTTATATTGATTCGGAAGAAGAGGAAAAAGGTATAAAAAAAAGTGGTGTAAGGCGAAAGCTACTTCCACCTCCACCTCGGGTTTCCAAAACATTCCACCGCTACTTATGTATGTTTAATGGTTTATTCACTTCACTAAAAGAATGGATGGACGTTGGACGTCCGTAGGTACAGGCCAAACAAAATAAATGGCCACACGAGCCGGGCTATGAAGTAAGTGAGTGAAATGGCACTCGAGCTGCATATTTTCTCGTATTTAAATAGTAAGTTGGACTTTTACCGTACTCGCGCTATGCACTTCGCCACCACCACCCGCTCACTTTGTTCGCTACTACCGGCCACATTTCAGGTTTTGACCTGGCCCTCTTGCCGTATTTAGTGAGGAAATGCCGTGAGCCTAGATTCACATGCAATTTTTAGATAATTTTTCCACACTCGAGTGAGACGCTAATAAAATTCCTTTCTTGATAAAGAAGAGGACGCAGAAAGAAGAAAAAGTATAATAATATAATACTTTTTTTATTTACTAAACTTCTCCTCTTAAATCATACATATATGGACAGAGACTTTTTTATTTGTCAAATGTATGCAGAGTGTGGCCACTTTGCTTCCACCAGCGCATATTCATACCTAAATGAAGCTCGCTAGATATTATAACATAAAGCCACAGTCTGTAGGTAGTCACAGTCAGTCACAAGAAGCAGCACAGTAAAGTAAGTTATAATACGACTCTAGCCTTTTGCTTGCGAAACCACTTAATAAATGATTCGTTCATGTCACTGACCACACAAAAAAAATTGCGCTCCTTTAGCCTGCCCCTTTGAACATTATTACATAAAATTCTATGACTGCCAACAGCCACAAGAAACTTAGGAAGAAAAAAAAGAGACTTTTTTCTATGTAACTGTGAAATCTAATAAAAATGACGATTTATTACATTGTGGTTTAAGTACACACACTCTCTGATCACTCCTTATGTAAGAGGCCTGAGTGAGTGTGCGTTTATGTTTATGTTCCTGTGTGCTACCTGAATTGCTTCAGAGACACGATCAACATCAATAATAATAAAAAATAAGGAAATTCTCGAACAGAGAAAAAACTGTTTAAATGCTACTGATTTCTCAGATTACGATTTTTTCCCCTTAGAGCCATGGCTTTATGTAAGGCTATGAAATGAAATTAATGCGAAACGCGATAGTACCATGTAGCATTTTGTTCTTTTCTCGTCTTTTCTTCTCCCAAAAATATTTATTATGTTGGTTGCTTGTGTAATATTAATATAAAAAATATTTCGGATAAAATGTGTTTTTGTGGGATTTTTTTTATTCCAACTGAGTGAACGAATAAATAAATGTGCATAATCTCGCCCGTTAGGTGATTTCTCATAAAAAAATAAAATGGAAAAGTGAAATAGATTTTAAATTTATTCCTCGCTTATTTTTTTCTAGAAAAAGTTTTTCTCTAACTGCTCTTTTCCAGTTGCAATTATTCCCAAATATTTCTCAATTATTCTCCTAAATTCTTTGTCCCTGAACCCTGTCCACAGATGAAAATCTCGACTCAGTTATTTTCTGACTTTCTTGATAACAACTTTTGCGCTAGAAATGTGAAGCAAAAAATATGCCTTTTAAATGTGCCAACTAAATACTATAACTTACGATTAGGTAAATATTTTTTGTGTAATTTGTTTCCTGAAAAAAAACCACAATGGACGCTTTTAACGGCTTTAGCGTATTTTGGGGAAAAAAAGGAATAATTTTGCAATTACCGTAAAAACTATAATAAAAAAAGTGAAATACGAACCTGAGAGTAGCGACATGAAAGGCTGAACAACGGTGGCCACAAGCAACTTCCACGTGGGACAGGTGCAGAGGGTGGAAGAAGTTGCGGTTGTGGTGGTGGTGGTGGACGTGGAGGTAGCGGCGTTGATGTCGGTGGCCACCGAGCAAGTGGTAGAGGAACATACATGATGGCTAAATGAAGTTGACACGGAGGTCGATTCCATTACAGGGTCACTAGCAATACTTCTACAATTTAATGTACATACACAACAAGAATACTGAGAATGTTCGCAAGAACTGCGATGTCGCTGACGGGAGTGTGAGGCAGAGGTAGAGGTCCCGTCCACAAACGACGACGACGATGACGTCGACCGGAGCAAAAGTTGTGGGTCATGCGTTGCGTCCAAAAGTCGGCAACAATGTCTTAGGTTAATACGTGCATGGCGGTCGTTGCCTGCCCTCTCCACATTTTTGGAGATGGGCGGCGAGGAAAATGATGAAGATGGCGATGGCATGGTAGATCCAGAGTCGCATCGGCAGCGAACACAGTCACCAACATGACAATGCAGCCGATGCTCCACGCGATCATTTTGGAGGGATGCCAGACCCTGCTCATGTCCTGACGCCACTTCTGGTGCGTCCGGACACGCTGCTGGCATGACACACGAAGAACGGGAGTAATGTCCCATTTTACATTTAGGAGAAACTTTCCTGGCTCACAAATGTTTCGAGTTTCCAGTAAAAACGAGTGAGTCTCTGTCTGAATCGTTTTTTCTCTGTTAATGCTAAAATAGTCTCTTGTTAATCAGTCCGAAAGAATTTCGCTGGAATGATGCACCTTCTTCGTCTTGTTGAAATAACAATTAATAATGATCCCAGTCTTTTCATTCTTTTGATTATTATTGCCGGAAGCGTGAGTCAACTCTCGCTGTTGCTGGACGCGTCTGCCGCTGTAACTGTAGCTTCTGCGACTTCCTCTTCGATTTGAGAAAGCACCGTTCCCAAGAGTCTTCTTCCTGTCCGTCTTGTCACTTTCTGTCATTGTAGGGCTTTTTCCTTCATGTAAATCGCTCCAGAACAGGACAGAGCAGAAGAAAGCCGGGTAGCAGGAGTGCACATGTGTTACGTTATAGTGAAAAAGTCGTTGCTTTATTGCTTCCTTAATCGATTACCAATTGAAGAAAAGAAATTCTCTTGTCTTGTCGTTTCTCTTTCTTCCGGGTGCCTGTCAATATTAACATAAAACAAGTGTGAACGTCAACGTCATGCACGGCCAAATCAATGGTATCGAATCGAACACCTGCCAAAACCCAAAACCTCTTCAAGGGAAAAACTTCATTTATCTTTTATGTACGCTAGACTTTTTACAACACGTGGCAAAATGGCAAAGTCCCACTTCAAAATCTTCCTTGCTCATTATTCATTACAATATTTTCCTTTCATTTGAACCATGAAGGCTGCAAAAGTCCACGTAGACTTGGCTCATTGGCATTGGCAGGAATAACTTAATCGGTTATTGTCATATAATTCTAATCATATTTATTATTAATAATAGCTCAATTTCTGTTTGGTTTGTCATAACCCACCGAAATTGTCAATTAAATTAATAAAGTGAAGCGGGGGTCAATGATAGAATGAAGCTAATGAAATCGAGCTGAATAAATTAATACTTTTACAACTCTAAATGAAGAGAAAATAATGCCCGGGTAATGGCCGATTCAGTATGAGCATGAACCCTTTTTATCTTACTTACTTACTTAACTCCATTAATAAAGTAATGCATAATATGTCTGGCTCGAAAATGAATGAGTTTTGCTTCAAAAAGAAGATGAAACCGAATAAAAAAACCTAACTGCTCATTTTTTCAGTTTTATACAGGTTGATGCACTTGACTTAACTCCACAGTCCTATCATAGCAGACATATCGCCAGACAGACAGAATCTTACGTAAACGCCAGTGTTCCATTTCAAGAAATATTAACGTAACCAAAACTTTTCCTTGTTTTATTATAATGTGGTCCGCATTACTACAGTCAATTCGCTAAGTTAAGACGATAAAACCATTAATAAAACTTTTTCGTGAGCATTTTTTTTCTTCTCTTTGTTTAAAAAGAGAATGGGATAATGTGACGCTATGAAAAACGTTACATACAAGAAGAATCATTCTCAACACAATCACTCTTACAAGCTCTATGTAGAAGATGCCTGATTTTGAAAGCATTTACATACCTACATTACATTACTAATATTAAACTATAGATTTTCCTTCTTGCCACTCACAATGAAATTGTTTGTTGGAAAAAAGGTGTAACGTGAGGATAAATTCAGCGTATTAGTTCTTTTACTATGATTTACTACAAAAATTCGAGGAAACTTTTTTTTCTTCTGTCTTCAATACACACGAAAACTAAAGTGCTTTAAAAGAAGGAAGAGTGCGAGAAGAGAAAAAAAGGGTAAGTGGAGCCACGCCTTATTGATTGCAAGCGAATAATTCACACACGCGATGTTCATTCATCAGAAGTTGCTCATAAATATGCACATAATAGTACATGACATGTGCTACGTTTCTATACGAAAAAAAAGAAAGTGAATTTTCAGTCCGTACATCATGAAACAGTTAATAAGTTTCGGGTCTCTCTGTCTAACATTCTAGCAGTCATAATTTTGCAGACTGAGAGAGCGGCGGAGTTACGTAACGTATCTAAAAAAATACAACTTCAAACTCGTGTCGTCGTTGTCGTGAGCGAGCCAAGCGAATAAAAAAATTGATGTGTATTACCATTACTTTTACTATTCTACTATTTACTACCATTTTCTGGGATAATGATAATGCATGGGTTTATTTTTCCTACCCGCGATTGCGTTTGCCGCGTGTGTCTATGTGGATAGCCGCACAAAACTCGCTAAAATTGCACACATCACAATTACAATACTACATGAACAAAAAATAGCGGTGGTGGTAGTTCCGGATCATAAGAGATTAATAACCCGATCCTAAGATATATTTTTCCTTTGTTTTTAATATGAGTGCGCCACTACCTACACACACATTTCCATAGAATATGCATGTAATCCTAGGACATGAGGAGAAAAATAGGCGTTATTTCTTTCTCGATTGTCATGTCATGAACTAACTGCTCGCACACAAAATCCACACACTTACTTAATTATAGCATGGCAGTCGTGCCACACCACGTACGTACATACGACACACATTCATTTTTCTTGGTATGTTCAGTGAATTCAGGAGAAAAATGATGATTCAGTTTTCTTACGCATAGTGACTTTTCCTGTGTGTGTGTGATTAGGCGATTTAGTGACAAATTAGTGATGCTAGTTACTACTGGAGCATCAACATAATGGTAAATAATTGTGTACTTAAATATGTATTAAAATATATTCAGAAGCGAAAATTTTTCATGACTTGCCTGCTAAGAGTTAACTGTGTCTCGGCTTAGGTATTAGCCGGTGTCCCGTGATACGTTATGATTCCTTGTGGTAGTAGTGGAGCACAGCATGGACACAAAGAGCACTTCTCCATTCATTTTAACTTTCAATCTACCCAACTTAATAATAATAACTTAACATTTCTCTTCTTGCGGTTCTCTCTTGAAAAAACTATTAGGAAATAGCAATTAATGTTCTGTCTGTTTCACTTCATTCTGTTTCTCTGGGTAAGGTAAGGGCACGTTACATTACAACAGAGGACGTTTCTTGGGTCTAGAAAAGTGACAAAATGTTTATGTTCGAAAGTCACGTCTTTTGAAAAAAGTCAACTCGATCTGTTGATTGTTCGCTGTCTTGCAGAGGAAAAAACTTCCCTATAACACAACACTTCTTTATGTATCTTTGAAACGAAACGTCAAAACATTTTTCTTTTCCTTGAAGTCAAGTGAAAACGTTTTTGTATTTGAGAGAGAAAATCTTTATTTTATTGTAGAATCAACACCACAGTTTTGATCAACTGATTTTTCTAGATCCACATAGCACTCCTCGATTATCATTTTGTTTTCAGTTGACATCAAAATAAAAATGTGCAAAGAATCAAACAGGCTCTGAATTGCATCATCGTTTTCTTCGTCCGTTATAACAGTAGGTAGTAAGAAGGAACACAAGAAAAAAATTGGCTCATTCACTTTTCCTTACGATATCATGTGCAAGGAGGAGACGTGTTTGTCCACGTTACAAAATAGCTCTTAAAAAACGTCACAATGAAAACGTTCGAAACGTTATCAGAACGATGATGTTGCTTGCCAAGGATTATGATGCAGGCAGTGATGCAAAAGAGCACCAATGACTTTGTCTTGTCTTATGGCAGCGTTTTATTTTTCACCGTCATCATCATCTTTGTCAGCGAAATTGGCGAAGAAAAAAAATCTCTGTTGTTGTTCCTTTCTTACGCTTGAGCTTATTCAAAGAGATTGTAAAATTACAATGGGATGAATGAAGGTGTGTGTACGCTGGTGCTGCTGCTCACTCTGTCAAGGAATTGAGGTCAAATTGAGATGGTTCATTTCGAGCAACGTGCATGTTTGCAAACCTTGGCAATTGTAGCTGTCTGATTCAATGAACTTGCACATCGAACAGAGAATCGAAGCACACGCCAACTGACTGAACACCAACACACGAAGAAAACGTCTGTCTGAGGAAGATCAAGAAACGTTGCTGATCTTTGTTGTCTGTGGTGCTCAGCTTTTTGTGGATAAGAATGATTTTGAAGCTTCACCGCACTTTGCTTGTTTGAACGAACACCTTTAATATTTGAAATAAAAATATAAAAAATTCAGTCGATTCTCATTCCTCAAAATTTTCTTGCTCGCTTTATTTGAGGCTGTGATTCGCAACCGGTGCGGTGATTAGTAACGTGCCAGGTGAATTATGCCACTTTCCACACACAACTCTCTCTCGCTCTCCTTCAACTTCAAAAACACTGGAGTGTGGATGTGGATGTGGAGTAAAATGAGAGACAACGACAAATGTCAGTATGATACGATACCAATAACTGCCAGATATTTTTTTATACAAACTTTGTAAAATAGGTTGAACAACTAACTGGCATTTGGAACTAAGCTGATTATGTAATCTAATAAAGGATAATAATGGCAATAGTAAAAGAGCACTAGTCCGAACTCTCTGTCGCTTCGTTTTCTCTCTCAGAAGATGACATATGGGCGAAGTGAGAAGGAGAGACGTTTGTGTGAGGGGATGCTCATGGCATGAACACCGACAAGAAACTGTCGGACCAAGTTAATACCAGCGCGTATGTAGTCGTCGTAGTAGTAAAGTTTGCTCGTAGTAAAGGAGTTGTAAAGGTGGATGTGGTTTTCGTGCTTGCTTTCTACCACTTCTGCTTTACTTTACTTTGACTGCAGTTGTGCACGCAATAGCATAACATAACACTGGGGCTTTTCAAGGAACAATTCTCTTCTGCTTTACATGGGTTAACCATGCTTATGGGAGCAAAGTAAGTGAGTGAGTAATAACATAAGATAAGATGGAGTATGGATTTTTATGGATTGCATGCCATCACTTTACGAACTCACTCTTTTTCCCCTTTTTAACTCCACTTCTTCACATATGCACTCAGCACACAGAACAATTCGAGTTTCTCATTGTATGATGTGATGTTAGTTAGTTTTAGTTACTTTTCTGTGTGCATGTTTCTATTTAGTGGGTTATATCAAGTGAGTGAGTGAGCACACAGAAACTCAAGTCAAATGCATAATATCAAGCTGCTCCAAGCCTCATACCTTTCTCTCTCTCATCATGATTATCATGATTATTGTAGTAGTAGTAGTAGATATTGCTCGTGGGAGGAAGCCAGACTAAACTAAAGGCGAAAGCCTTACAGCATTTTTCTATTACTTCAATATTATTATTATTTCTCTAATAAACCTTACTTTACTAACTATAGTATTATACTAATACACACACTGAGCACAATTGTCTGCCTTGCCTGCATAATAATAACTGAGATGAAACCAGAAGAGAAGATTTTTAGATACTTTCCCAAAAAAACTTCTATCTTCAAAAGTCCCAATTTTACCTCATCTTTAAACTGACTTAACTCAAATCTCAGACTCTGCATTTTTCTAACCAGCAATGCGATACGACGTGTGTCCACACAACAAAGATGGAATTATTTTAATGCAGTACTTAACTATAGTACCTTGAACACACCGTGGGTAACTATACACACAGGGATTAAAATAAACGTCATCGTCACTAACTAGTCAAAGAAAAAATTCGAGCAGTTAAAACATACGCAAGAAAACAATGTGTGTGTGCACTTGAAGAGATGCGTCTTCTCTCTTACACACACATAACTGAAAGAACGTGTAAATACGTAACGTTGTTACGTTTACGTTACGATTACAGCAAAAGACGTTCCTTCTAAAAAAAGTGTCTGTCTGCTGTAGGCTGGCTGTGAAGAAGAGTTTTGTTACAAAGACGCAATGAAATAAGTAGAGAAAAGAGGAAGGTGCACCACTGCCACTGCACTGCACTCATCAACAAAAAAATGCTCATGTTCAGGATCAGGATCAGTGTGAGCTGGCTGTGAAGAAGAGTTTTGTTACAAAGACGCAATGAAATAAGTAGAGAAAAGAGGAAGGTGCACCACTGCCACTGCACTGCACTCATCAACAAAAAAATGCTCATGTTCATGATCAGGATCAGTGTGCATTTTTTCAATGCCTCTCTTCTTCCTGAAACACAATGTAACACAATGTGGATATTATGCAGTCTTCTTAGTACATAATAGCTTCTGTAACATCAAAACTGCTCCACTTCAATATATGAAATGTGTGTAAGTAAAGTAAAGGCTTCTCAAAGCTACCTGAAACACAATGTGGATATTATGCAGTCTTCTTAGTACATAATAGCTTCTGTAACATCAAAACTGCTCCACTTCAATATATGAAATGTGTGTAAGTAAAGTAAAGGCTTCTCAAAGCTAAACTTGGCCTGCCTAATGTGGTAAACTGGTAAACTCCTTTTTTTGTCCCATTCTTCTTCTCCTTATTATTACGAACATTCATCTTTTTTCTTCTCCTACCTTCATCATCCAGCATCTGTCACTTTAACTCCAATAAAAGAGAAAACACTCATTGGCTTATCCTACCTTGCCTCGCTTGGCATAGGCAGAGAAAAACTTTTTTTAAATATTCATTGAGTTTAGTTCTCCCTTTAAACTTCCTTACCTTTAACAACTGAGCATTTAAAAAAAATATTCGGACCAGGGAAGAATATTACTCATATCTTTGTCCCATTGATCCGATTCATGCACACAAAGAATATTTTGTTTACTCAACAAGATGAATAAGAAAAAATTATTAGCAGAAATTTGGCAAAAAGAAGTGGCAGAGGTAAAGTGGCGACGATGATGATGACGATGGCGATGACGAGGGTGCATAATATTTTTTTTTATTATATAAGCAGAAACATGTTTCTCTTTATAAATAATGATGTCTCTGATGAAAACCGGAAGCGAGACACGTTCCAGATTTACTTTCGGCGGGCTGAAACCCAACATGGAGTGGGTGCGATGAGCAATAAAAATCTCTTTCTTTCAATTTCAACATAAACAAGAGTCGGTGCTTCTCAAAAAATGATTTACACTTTTCTTTTTTTTTCAATCCCACGCAACAGCATCAATCCAAGAGCCAATGCCACTTTACGCATAGCTATCAAAATTCCATAATCATTTGTCTAACATGAAAAAGAATTTGCAAAGAGTGAAAAAAGGCTAAAAAAATGTTTGAAGAGTAAGTAAATAAACAAAATGTTAAATTGAACTCATCAACGATTTTTTAGGCCTTAGAATATTTTCTTGTTAGAAATGTAATAAAATGTAACGAATGACGGGAGATGCTTCATTTTTTTCCCATGTAAATTTTTCATAGATTCCACCCCATTTTACGCAATAAATGAAATGTACCTTGCCTTATTACATAGACAGGTAAATCTCTAGCTGAATTGTGGCGAAAAAAATGGCGCTATTTTAGTTGCAAAGTGGTAGCATTCATACAATGATAATATCGTGAACGTTCATGATGATGATGATGATGATCATTACGAAGAAGGCGCTTTTCTGAAGTGCGCCACGCATTGTTAGTCAAGTGTCAAATAAAAGCAGTAGTAGCGTAACACTAACACTGCACCAGTCTCGGAAACTAGTCTCAAGTGTAATAACTTATCTAGGCATAGGTGTGGTGTACAGCTATTTTGCGTCATTCATTGAAGCTTTTAGAGCATTTTTGGGCTCATTTTTACATTCTCACATGCATCGTTGGCTTCAACATCGATAAGTCTGTCTGAGTTTCCATAGTCTTGTCGCGCCATTTATTATTATTAAATACTATCATTACACTGGAATTCGATTTTTATGAATAAGACGAAAGTCTGAAAACAGACTCAGCATCGTTATCATTATTGAACCAAAAAATATTCTATAAAAAAAATAGCTGCTGGCTGCTGCTGAGGTTGATATTGATTTGAAAGGAATATCGAATATCATCATATCGCACGCTGTTCCCTACTCCAATAACATAATGGATACGAGATCTTATTTGGCCCTATCAAACTTCAACCTGAATGAGTCAACGTCTGCCGTGCTTTCCGCTACGGGTTCAGTGGGACCGTCTCAGTCGAAGTTGGATGATAAGATGAATAATAATAATGAATCTGAGAAGCAATCGGAATCGACGAAATCAGTGCCTGCATTAGCCAAGTCGTCTCGCAAACCTAGCGCTGTTGGGAAAGTTTCATCAAAATCGGTGAAAAATCTCACCTCAATTCCCTCGAAAACAAAGCCCATTCTGAAGGTCGAGTGTCCCTATAAAAGCGCCGGGTGCACAGGTGTCCGCAATCACTACAATTTTCATCATCATTGCAAAAATGATCTCAATTTTATGCAAATTTTTCTTTGTCTCTCTCAGAGTTGTTAATAAAGGGGACATTCAAGGAAAACACTCACGCTGAAGTTTGTCCCTTCAGACCTCTTCCCTGTCTCTTCACCCACTTTTGCTCGGAGTTGGTGCCTTATCAGAATTTTCTGTTGCATCATTCCGCACAGCATTTTATGTGTCCTTTGTACTCCACGAATCTCAACACAGCCGTGGCGATCGAGAAGGGCGACTTTGAAAGCAGCCTCAGGTGGTACCCACGTTGGATCAACTGCTACAAACGCGATTTCTTCTTGATGGTTTCGCACAAAGAGCAAATGTGGTACGTCTGGGTCTGGATGCTCGGCTCTGAGGAGGAAGCGAAAACCTTTTTTTACGATATCGAACTTCACAAAGGCCCAAACAAGAAGGGCGGAATGTTTAACGTACAGTCGTTGAGAACTGGAGTGGAGGAGATCGAAAAGGGTGAGATTTGCTTCTCCACCACGGACTACCAGATAAAGCGGATTTCGCAAATCAGGGACAATCTCATTTCATGTAAGGAAAATTCTTTCTTAATTACATTTTAGTAATGAAGATGTTAAAGCCTGGTTGACTTTTTTCTTTTCTTTCCTAAAATCCAGCCTTTGAAATTGACTTGACCATCTTTAAAGAGCACGGCAAATAAAAATGACAAAGCGGAGGCGGCTTTCATTTCCTTTACTTAAAATGTGGCAGTTGGGTCAACTAACTGAACTATCCACCTCCAATTAGAGATTTACCGTTCTAGCAGTACAGTACAGTAACAGTAACAGCAGCGTAAAAGGTCGTAAACGATTTTTGTAACGTTAAGTACGTAAGAGCAACCTGTAACTAACAAAGGTAATTTTAGCGCATTTAGTCCAAAAAGCGAATAAAGTCAAGCGATAAGTAGCATTAAACCAAATAAAAACTATTCATGTCATCCCTTTTCCCATTCCATGAGGCTAATTATTGTTTGTGCACCCAAAATATTATGATGATGATTTCTGTCTGATACCTGAACACCTGCAACTCTAAAAAAAAGTTCCCGTACGAACTTTAAGTCTGAAGATAATAATAATAGTAATAATGTGAATAATAAAGTTTGGGACAATGACATAAACTACTTACTTAAGTCACTTTAAGGCGAAAAATGATTTGGGTAAAAATTCTTTTCTGACAGAAAAACTCCAAGCCTAAATTTGGTTTTGTCATGTAAGGTATAAAATGTAAATAAGCTTCTGCAGCGGTGTTTCTCTCAACTTGTCCACCATTTTAAGCACTGGCTTATCCTCAACTGTCATCACATCGCTCATATTGTCTCTGCATGTAGAGCATTTACAAGGTACGTATGTACCAACGGCCGATGTTTACTCTGTCATTTTTATCCACGAAAGCCATAGAGATTCTAAAGGTGGTTATCTGAAACTGGCAACATTTTTACCATTTTAAAAAACGTTCGTCATTTAAATATGTATGTGGCTAAACTAACATTTTCCCATTATCATCATTTTTTGGCTTGATAGTATTTTGAGAAAAGAAATTGTCATAATTCCGAAGTTAAAGACTTGTCCAAGTAATCCTCTCGGAAGACTTCACTATTTTTGGAGTGAACTACTGAATTCGTAAGTATCCATAGGATGGCTGCCCCTGTTCCACCCGCATCCTCATCCTCATCCTCACCCGCACCCCCACCCGATCCCCCGATGACAGGCCCAGCTCCGTCTCCAGACCTTGAAAATCTATGCTTAAAAACCGCCGGATACTATCAAACAGCATCTACATGCTTTGAATCAGTAAGTTCTAGAAATAAATAATTGTAATTTTATGGTTCTTAATTGACAAAAAAATTCTCTTGAACTTGAAATTCTAGCTCGCCAAACAAAGGGGTGAGGATTTGACAACGAGTGTTATCTATGCTGAAGCAATATTAAAAATTGAGAATCAAGTTTATCCCGAGGAAGTGCACCATCTACACCAAGCCCTGATCGGCTACGATGAGCCTGTCTATCCGATTCCTGTCGGTGCATCCATTTTCTATTTCATCATGATCGCTTGGATCTGCACCTTTTACATGACTTACCTCGGTCGCAAATTCATGTCACACATAAAAAATCAGCTTGAGCTCTACCCTCACCCTGAAAAGTTTCCCAACTTACCCCTTTATTGGTACATTCATACATGCTTAAATTAATCAATTGCAAATCAATTTATGCCACTTGTCATTCTTTAGGTTGCAGCAATCCAAGAGAGAGGCAAATCTTCGCCGAGAAGTTCGCAACACTTGGGCTTGGCTGGCGAAACGATATCTGCTCTCGCCCAACGATCCCCTGCTTGTTAATGTGGATCAAGTTTTGGGCCTGGTGAACTGGAAGGACTTTGATGTTTGCAGATCCTCCTGGTCTTTAATCAAACTCGTGCTAAGACTTAATGCCATGTTTGTTAAAATCCGGAAGAACGCTGATGAACGCCTGAGACAATACGGGATTGTGAAGGAATCGGAGCTGCCGAAAATACCGGTGGATGGGAGAACCGTGCAGTATGTTTTTGACGAGGATACTTTTGCAAAACGGTACAAGAATTTAACAGGAAGAGACATTGGATCTGCCAGTGAATCTGCTGGATCTTCAGGAAAACCCAAACCAACCCGAACCCGAAAGCTGAAGTTTCATAAAAATGCATAATTAATTAATTAGCCACTTTTAAGGTTTAATATCCCGGCTACAATTAAGTGAGCGTTATGATTCGTAATAATTAGAGAACCATTTATGTGTCAAAGCTTATGTTGACCCGAAATAAAAATTTCTTCTTAGCCATACTGACTAAACACCAATATAGCATAGAGCACGCTTTTCTTACGAAGTCATCCTGAACAAAAATATTTGAATGCGAGACCGAGACAACAGAACTTCAGAGGAGTTCAGTTTTAAAGAGGAACCTGACTGAATTAACATGACAATTAACACGCCTGATTTGATAGACTCTGCTCTGCTCTCTTTCAGCATAATGATAGTGTCATCGCTGAGAATAAGTGCATAAAATATGCAACTCATTGCCACATACCGTTTTTCTTTCACAATAACAAGTAAAATGCACCTTTAAGATTTGTCGTGTTGTGTCATGCAAAGGCTTTTTTTTGCAACGAACGAAAAAAGAGTTGCGGGTGGGCTGCAAACAAAAATGTGAGTCGCTCATGAGAATTTAATTCTCACTTCTTAACAATATAATACTAAGGCCTCGCTTAATCCACTTTGAGTAAGTAACTGAAAAAAATTCTGGTCATCCATGAACTGAAAATTCTTGAGTGACATGACGGTGCTGGGAATGTGTCACTGTGACCGTTAATTGTGTGGGGATAAAAACACGCATTTGTTACATATTATTGAGAGCCTGCATTGTTAGCGAGTGTGGCGCAAGGATATTTTTATTGTCATTCTCTCATAAATTGGATCTTTACAATAATCGCCAGATAATCGTCGCGTCGGTCTTTCTTCAACGACCAACAATTGACTCTCTCGGCTCTTAATCCTTCGCGTCATGTGAAATCAGCTAAGAGCGAGATTTTCTTGGAAAAATTTCTGCTTTTCCTAAATAAATCCGCTGTAAAATTCCGAGTTTGTACACAAGTAAAATGTTGTGAAATTCTGATTTCAGATTCAGTTACTCATTCACTCACAGAGTTTTTGTTATGTAAGCCATAATTTACTAGATCAACACACAATGCATCATAATAATAGCTAAACTAAGCTCAAGCTTTAGTAGAAGAGTGTGAAATTTTTCTCCTGAAACATGAAAAGAAAAACGGGTCGTGTGAGAGTTACGACAAGTTGTGCTTATCCGTGATATATACTTATTTCACTTATTGTACAAATTGAACATTGTATCAAAATGAAGAAGACTGCGAAGGACACGTAAGAAACGAAAGCCGAGTCCGTTTTCGTCTCGTCGGGTCACTTGATGCAGTGTCTGTCTCTGGCTGAGAGAGAGACTCACTAAACACTTGAATAATGCGGCTTACAGGCTTAAGCACTCAATTTTGATTTATTGCTTCATTCTAAGCCTTAATCTTACAATATCAACTCAACTGCTTTTCCATTTTTCCTACGATTCCAATACCAGAGCATTACAGCTTTTAAAAATTAATTTCTCTTCACTGTTGCAGATTGTTTATGACGTTATTCCTGGTAATATAAAGAATCTGCGGATTTTCTCATCCACCATTAAATTTTCAATGGAAATTAAATATGCAAAGAATTCGAAGCAGTAAATTCCAGCAGTTTCGTAACACTTGATTTCCCCTTCATTTGTTCGTACTCATAACTTTTTGGCCTACCGCAAGCAAAAATGAAAAAGGGTCTTAAGAAAGAGCCGCTCTTAAGAAATTCAGTTATTTTCAGCTAGGGTTGATTTCGATGTTGATGTTGATATGATAATTATCTGATCAACAGGATCTGAAAGGGAATTTTGCGCGGCTACTAAATTAAAATGTAGGAGCGAGAGTTGATGAAAAATGAATTTTGCGACTTGACGAGTACTTTGCCTTGTTATCAAATGTTATGACGTGTTGCGCAATGGTACTTTTAAAAAGTACCTTTGAACCTACTTAAGACAGATTGTTGCAAATTTACACTCAACGACTCAACAAACAAAGCAAAGAAAGGGAAACAAAGAGAAGAAAACGAGCTGAGCAGCTAACGAGATAATTGACCACAGACCAGGTAGTAATCTGCACATGCAATTACAGACCTTGTAAAAACCTACCACACCGCAGTCAATAATCTCGATAACGAGCGTTTCTTTCTCTGTAGATAATCAAAAAGAAGCCACAGACAGCCACACATTGGGATCATTTTTAGGCTGAAATTGAACCGGTGAATTAGACACTAGGAAAGAATTTCTTAAATATGGACCACCAATACATCAAGCAGAAATTTTTTCTTCACTCGTTCGTGTTCGTGATACAATTTCCTTGCTAGTCATTAGCTTCGGAAAATATAATAAATAAATATCTCTTCTAGGACTGTAGATTATTTTAGCAGCCGGCATCATCATCAGCTCAATCGGCATCATTTACAAGATTTCCTTTCTTTATCCAGCGCACAAGGAGGAAAAGTTAAGACGAAAGATAAACAGAAACTTTTCGGATGACAAACTCAGAATTTACGCTAATCCGAGGACCGACCACCGCACAGTTGTCGAAAATGTTTTTTTCTCACATTCTCAAAGAATTGCATTCCATATGCGTGCGTGTACGAACATTACATCTACTAAACTTAGCTCTGATGTGATTATTTTACTTGATACGTTTTGCCTTTCCACCAACGCCGCCACCACCACACCACCTTGCTCTCTGTTACTTGTTTCATTTTATTGATGACGAACGAACCCACCTTTTGCCTTTGCTTAAATACACACCTACATCAATACAAATATTTTGCCTATAGAATCGCAGGGCAGGCAGGAAGGCAGGCAGATCACAAAGTAAAGCACTTTTCTTTCTTGTTAGCAATGAGATGGATGGAGATCCACCTTTTTCCGAGTTGCTTCCTCCTACTTTACTCGAAAGTGAAAAATCTTCAACAACAAAGATCCAATACGCCATTATTAGATATATACATATTGTAGATAAACATAATTCATCGAAAGTAAACGAGCTTAAGAAGAAGAAAAAACGGTAGCATTGTGAAAACTGAGAACCATCTGTCACGGAGAATTATCATTGTTACTCTGACTAAGTAAGCAAAGAAGGTAAAATCGTCTCGTCGGCATTCATTTCATAACATCACAACAACAACACACGAAGTACGTAGAAATCTCTTCTCACTCCTCGTCCTCAAACCAACAATCATTTTCTCCTCTTTTCTCTTTTGTTCTGTTCCGACTTTGAAGTTGAAATGAAATGAGGAAGAAAAAATGGAATTATGGAATTATTTGGCCAAAAATCCACCAAAGTAGATGCTTCCATTTTCATCCACGAATTTCCTCAAACAAAAAATACCACCTTTCATCCTGGAATGTGGACACGACATGGACACACCGGTCGGTGGATTCGTCAACAACTCCACTGTCTGTTGTAGCATGAACCTGGAAATGTTTTCTTGATTAATTCATCGTTTCATCTTTTTGTCATGGTCAGTTCAACTCAGTCATCATTGCCATTGCCCCAAGTTGAATAATCACGAGTACGAAGCGGGCTCCAAGTAACAACACATGTCATGTGTGTCATTAAGAAATTTGAAGCGTTCAATCTCCTTAAGTGAACAAAAATAGAAGTTTCAAGAGGAGCATATGGAAAGCAGAAGACACACAATGTGAAGAGAGAGAGAGAGAGAAAAGAGTTACTCATCTGCTCGCAACACTCAACTTTTGGACGCGTGGCACCAACTCGCTTTTCTATTCTATCTGTCTTCATCTTCCCTTCCTTCCTCTCTTACTCTTGGACAATCTGAAGAGTGAATGTTGAGATGAGGAGTGATTAATTTGTCATTTCTGGTCAGTTTCTCCACAACACACGGTCATGCTGATGTGACAAAGACAAACGTGTTGGTCACAGACGTTACTTTAGTTTATTACTGCTGCCGTGGTTCAAGTTCAAATGGGCCATATGGCCCGTTTCAACCCGTTTCCACATTCTTTTCTAAAAATGAAAGCCGAGTTGTTTGAAGAAAAAATACGCACCTTTGCTCTATACTTAATAACGCTATTATTGTTGTTTGTTATAGCAAAAGATTATTATAGAGTATTTGGGGTATGGAGCCGGTGCGTAATTTTACAATGTCAATGCTAACGCTGCACGCACACACAACTTGTCTCGGTTACTTGCATTTGGATCGTCTTACTTGCTAAAGACTGTAACTGTAAATAAATGGTAAAATGTTTCAGTCTCGGTCCTGGCACAAGTCCAGTTTCAAATAAAATCCACTCAAGTGTTGTCCGTATGTGCGAACTCTGATAACTTTCGACACGTGCCTTATCAAAGTTATACACGTGTAATAGGGAAGACCGAAGAAGACGCATGTTTTCTATATTATTTTAGGAAGGACCTAAAAACTAACTTTTTCTAAGGCTTCGCAGCAAATTACATTTTTTAAGAAAAACTAAATAAGGAGCAAATTGTTCCAAAAGATACTCACTCCGATAAGATCGAATTTCGATAACATTTTTCTTACTTTTTCCACTTTATTCTGCTGAAGAATAAAAATTCCCCTGGTGCAAATGAAAAGCATGCGTATCACTCTGAAATGAACACGATTTCCGGGTAGTAAAATACTCGAGAGTCGATGACAAGTTTTTCTACTTCAAAAATGTTTATGTAAATTTTTCCCCGAATACAATCAAAATTGACTCTTTCAAACAGCTAGAAACCCGAGAGCCTTTTTCCTTTAGAAATCCGACATGCTTTCTTTCACTACCAGCTCCTAGCTCCAATTTTTTATATATTATTATTATCAAAATGGACACATCGCAACTCATTCATAGCTCATGTATAGCAGACAATCATTTTCTTTCATCTTGAAAAACTTCAAAGGTGTCGACAGCAAAGCACTTATTAAAAGAACATACATACACTAAAAGTGCAGAGAAGGACCACCTCACACACAGAAACAAATCCAAAAACATTTTTCCTTTCTCATTGATTTTCCATTTTGACTCGGCCTGATGAATCATTGTTGAATGGAAATTGTGGAAAATAGTTGGACGCAACTCGAAAACATTCCAGTCATCGTGATAACGATAAAGGGTATGAAAGTGTGAATGAAAATGATTTCGATAATGAGAAAGAGTTGAGATAAACTCATTCCAAATGATTATGCGTGGCCTACCTAAATTCTAATTGTAAGTTGAGATATTAACTTTTCATTACGATTACGATCATGATCTTGATTTTCTTGCCTGCATCTTGTAGCCAGATTTACAATAACGAGAGCAGTTTGAATTGTCGGTGAAACAGTCACCAGCAAAGAGAGACCAATTAGGCACGCCGAGACAGTTCCAACGTTATACATACGTATCGCACCAAAATATCATCACCACCGCCACTTTTTTTCTCCAGTGAGCAAGCACAGCCCCTGATTTAATTTTCTTTCATGATCATGAACAAAGTTTAACCTTCCACATGGCTGCGTTGTTGCATTCCTTTTTCTAAATCAGACGTAGAGCGAAACAGAAAAAAAGCTGTAATAACGAAAGCATCGCATCACATCACATCATTTCATAACACATCACGTCATCACCAAACAAAATCTTCCGCTTTTTCTCCTTTACATATTTAATTCCATTCAAAAATAAGTAAAGTGGAGTTTTGGAGTATGTAGGAAAGAAACAATCCTTTACGATTTTACCCGTCACTCGTCGCTTTTCTCTATCGCTATAATCGGAAGGTTTTGTACATTGTAATGTGAGTAATAGAAGAACACAGTGCACATGCCATAATGCCACTGTCCCAGAGTGAATTAGATTATGATAAAAAATGAATACGATAATTTTACGCATTCACCAACAAAACTTTTCATGTAAGTCAAGAACGCGCTTTACTTTTCTCTTCTTCCAGTCTGCTTTTGTCGGCACGGAATTAAATTAAACACTTTCCAACTCACGCTGCAATTCAATTGAAAGAATAAAAAATCTCTCTCATTTTTACCACTCAAGTTGGTAGCATTACCACTTTTGTACTTTTCTATTGTATATTAAATGAAAATCAAAGACGCAGCCCTGCTCAATTTTAATGTTGCTGAGTTGGCCAGAATGATGAAGACATTATTTTTTCATCGTCATATAACATAATATCATCAATAATTACATTCGGGTGGTCGACCAGACTGAAAATCATCAGCATTATGATTGTGACCAAATCGTCTCCTCTTCCTCAAATCATTTCTATCTTTGGTTGTGTGCGATGTGCGATCATTTAATGATGCAAATAGTTTCACCAAACGTTTCCCACATCAAAAGTTACCTCATCTCGAGCAGATGACGACACAATTTTTTAATCTCCAATTTCAAGAAGACATTGACATTTGAAGGTCAATCAAAAAGTAAGTAAAAATAGTTTAAAATGCTAATGGGAACAAGCATGAATTTTTCATGAAGTGCGAGTACGAGCACAGTTTTAAGATAAGATTTGATGATGTGACGCTTAATATCATGGCGCTCTACCTCCACCTCAGATCATTTTAATTGAGATGAAAGAGCGAGAGCCACCTTGACGTCAGCTCAGACAGCAGAAGCAAAGGTGAGTCGCATTCTGAGTCTGATCTGAGGGTTGCACGCACATTGCTCATTCACTCATTTCATTGGTTTCGATGAGACAGACACGCGGAGAAGGGGAAGGGGACTGTTTGTACAATATTTGAAATTTGATTCCAAAAATTGAAAAGGATCTTTCTTTAGAAAAAGCCTGATCCTGTCCTGATCATCATTACCCTCATGAATGAAATATGAATTCGGCTCGTTTCTCTTTAATTCAGACTAGACTCAGGCTTTTTTGCCTACTTCCTCAAAAAGAGAAGAGACGCTTCTTCCCTGCTGCAACAGATGCTCAAAAGGAAGAAACTTCTTAGATCCTTATTATTTAGCTATACATGAAAAAAGCTCGTGCGATATGATGTGATGTTTGCCTGCGCTGTGCATTTTTCAACTTTATTTCAAGCACGCAAATGTCAGGGGCAAAATTATGTCTTTAGATAAGTCGGACATTCCGGTGTTTTTTTCAAGAAGAGATGAAACGAAATGAAGAAGGGCGCACTCAAGAGAAGAAAAAGAAAGGTGGTGCATGGTGGTGCAGAGAATGAAAAGACAGGAAGCAGAAGTCCATTCCATGCACAGAAGACACAAACACATTTCCACTCTCTGCCTCCGCATTCAAAACTCACCTTCCTTCCTTTTAAAGCAGTTGGCCTTTTTATAGTAAGTAAAATGGTTTAATAGCCTGTGCTATAAATACATTCTGCTTTCTGCATATGAATGACTGATATTGTTAAGGACGATACAAAGACACAACAAGTAAAATGCGAGCAACAGAAGTTGCACCTTTCCAAACCTTCAAATGATGGACCACAGGCAAACCAAGACGGAACGGAACCCCGCTGGCCCATCACTCAAAAATATCGCCACGTGTGCAGCAGTGGCAGTGTGCAAGAAAATTTTCATGACATTCATGACTCAAAAATTTATACCGATTTCCTCTTGTTCACACCTTGTCAATTTTTGGTGAAGGAAAAATTCCCGAAATAAAAAGAAGGCTCATCATCCCCATCCCCATCATCGTCACAAATTAACTGGCAAAGCCGATAAGACTCGCATCAAAACAAATAATATGCACCATATGTCAAGTTGATCATTCAAGTACTTAAGAAAAAGAAATTGGGCCTTGTTTTTCAATTCGTCTTCAAAATATCGAAACGTTCAGTCTCCACCTGCATCATTTTTAAGTATCTCGTTCATTCGTGTATTGAAGTATTGAACTCAAAAAGGTAAGGTACAAACTCAAACATTACAGACGCGTGCGTAGCGAATGCACCGTTTCACATTACCCTGTCAATTTTCCCCACTTCCTGATAGATTCACTTGGTAAATTTAACTGTATCGATCTTTACCCTAGTAGTTAACTTATCAAAAGTAGCCATTTTGTTGCCAAAAGCTTTGTAGCGTGTACATAACACAGAGAAGCGTAATTAATCCATTTCTTTCAGAGTGAGACTCTGGAGCAAAAACTTACACAGATGTCAATGGGGATAATTAATGCGGCTTAGATCTGTCCCATAATTCAATTACGTACATACATTACAATCCAGCTAGAAGCTCCAGTTCCATTTAATGTATGTAGGTAGATTAGGTTCAGCTTTAGTAATAAATTGTAACATGACACGACATTACATTACTCACTGTGATTCCATTCAGGAGACGCAAGCTGCAATTAATTGATCGCTAATTATATAATGAATGAGTAATGAAATGGCTAGCAAGTCCGTACCTAGCGCAAAAGCATAGACTAAACTTTACTAACCGAGTTGAGTAACTTCTTTATGAGTAGAAAGGAAAGTCTTCGTTTCATAATAAATGACAGGAAGATTACTTGGAAAATGGCGAGTCGACTTATTTCCGTGTCATTTAACTCCCTCTGCTTCTCTTCAGTCCAAATGCAAATGACTTTATGGAACGAAGCAATGCAAGAAGTAGAGCGTGGCATAGGGCAAGAACAAGAGCAAGCTAAAATGGCAGTGGTTGGTAACGGTAATGAATGATGAGATGAAGGATTATTTCACTCAGCTAAAAAAATTCAGTTCTTCATTCTATAGGCGGATTACTCAGACACGACGGAGAAAAAGAAAATGTTTCCAAGCGAAAATCTCATTGTGCTTGTCAACACTGTCGGACGATTTTGAGCGCTGTAAACCTTTCCACTCCTCCCACTACCCACACACAACTAAAAAACCTTTCTCTTTATTCGCACACTCCTACTCTCCCACATTAATTTTATTTTTTGCTGCAATTTGCAATTTCCAATTTGCATACGAATGGGGCGCCAGCAGAATGTTACAATAAAACTGTATCGTATAAATTAAATTCTTTCATAACGTCAATAATCTCGAATTGCTGTATTGTGATTGCGTTACTTAACTTTGGAAATTGCGCACTTAATTTGTAATTTGCAAAAAAAAATTGTTTATGTGTAAAATTTTACGAGTTGTACGTCACTCGCGTTCATTAATTTTTTTTTGTTTCTCAATGAAAACGATATCAAGCTGACTCTGTGATTGTGACAAGTTGTTTTCTGGAAGGGTGAATTAGTCATACTCGTATTTTATTACTGGAAACATTTGCAAAAATGATTAATTTGCATATGTGCACTTATGAATGAAAAGAAAATGAGCAAATGCAAAAAAAATGTGCGGGTCAACCCAACCCCATTCAAAATCTATTGGAGCAATCTTTTTTCTTCAAGTTAAAAAAAAATTATATTTGGCAAAGTAACCCTGAAATAGCAAAGTCTTAAAAAAAATGTACTGCCTTCGGCCGAGAAAAATAAATTGTAAGTTACAGAAATACACGGTATAGGTATTGCATGGAGTAAGAGCAAGCAGATAAGCAGAAAAATGCTAGAGTTCGAGATAGACAAAGCAGATAATTTTTTTCCTTTGCTTACCTGACTTTTTGCTCCGCTTCTCTCAGTCCGCATCTACTTGTTTCTCCCTCTAGCCAACCGCAGCCAAATCAAAGTGTGTTCAGTTCAGGTACTCTCGGTCTCGAAAAGCACGGATTTTACCTAGTCTTTACTCTCTCAATTTCACTTGCATAGAGCCACTTGAGGAGAATATGAAAATGGAGAGCATGCACTCCATGTGCACACACACACTTTTAGAAGCTCGTTCGAGAAAAATTGTGTGCAACTCAAACTGATTTTCATTCAATAAGCAAAAAAATGTGATATTATTTCCAACTTTTTATTTTACTCTATTTTATTTCCTAATGCCAGACTTAAATATACCCGTCTCATGCATTTTTTGTAAATGAAGTCGATCAGTCAAATCCTTTTATTTGACCACATTTTTTCTTCACTTCGGAAGAAAAAAATGTGTAGAAAAGTAATTGTAGTTATGTGGTAATGGTAATGGTGAGTTATTAACTTTTGGTGAGTGTGGCTCTGCCTGTGTCGTGTATGTCCATGTTCGTGAGATAAATCTTATCTAGAAACGATTTTTTACAAAAATATTCCAATTTGAAAAAGGTAGAAGAAGAAGAAAAGAGGAATGAGAAAAAAGCAACTTTCCCCAAAATGTCTAGCAAAGCCATATAAATAAAAATCCGGTCTTGTTTTTCCTAGATAAGCGTAAACGTTTTTCTGTGTCGGCTGCTCTCTTATTTTACTTTACTTTTTTCTTTCCAACTCCACAAAACAAAACTGAAAATTGTGAATTCGAGTTACTTTAATAACATACATGTTCTCTCATAAAGAGCACATCCATCTGAGCTTTTAAAATGTTACCAAATACAGAGCCAATTTAATGACTTACAAAAACAAATCACTTTGAATAATAACTTTTTTCGTTCGTCGTTTTATTTTTTTCATTTCGCCGGACCGACGGACCACGATGGAACTTGATGCAATCGTTGCTGTAAGTATTTTACACAGAATTCTTTCAAGAAACTTCCAGACTCGCAACCAGTTTCACCTTTACACAATTTACAGCAGCGTTTTAAGTAACTCTCAATAATGCTTTATGAGAAAAGAAATGATTTTGTCACTGCTTTGCTACTGCTACTACCTTACACTTTAAAAAAATCTCATTGAGATAAAAAAATGAAAATAAAAACGGCTCGATTTCTTAATTCACTAACTAAACGTTTATTGAATTCCCACTATCGTTTCTTTCCCGTAGTTTTTTTCGTAGTCGTTTAAATTTTTTGGTGATTGCCTCGTCTCGACTTTGTGTGACTTTCCACAAAGTTTGGACGAGTGGAGTGTGCGATGGAAATCACATCACATCCACATCGTCACCGGCCACAAAGAGCATTTTTCTCACGCTTTTGCATGTAAAGGAAAAGTTAAAATAAAGCGCAAATCTCAAGTCCCGTGTTATTCATTCAACATTCACATTTTCTTTTCACATTGAACCCAACTTGAAAGTTTCATTTTCATCAATGCTCAGACGGTTCATCATCAAGAATCAAGAAAGAGTCGCGTCCGCGTCCTTTACATTTTCATTTAGTGCTTCATCACAGATCTCGAAATGTTTACTCATGAAACATTTTCTTTTCTGCACTTCGTTTTCTTTCTGTCGTTAATGTTCAAATTCAAATGCGCATGTAATGCAGATTCACAGAGTTAGTTACGTTGTTGTTGCAAACGTCTGACAATTCAAGTCTAGATGCGCACCCACCAGCAACTCGTAAAATCAAAATGCATTTTATTTAATAAAGGTTGTTTGTGCACACTGGCGAAAAGATGAGTGTGTGCACATTCACTGATTTTTTTCGGTTTGGATTATGGAATCGAGACTGGGACTAGACTACGTGAGACATGGTTATTCCCTCAGTCATTGAATGAAATGAGACCGAGACCACGAAAAGAGCGTGCATGAGATCGTCGGATATTAAAAAGACACGACAAATACCAATAGTTTGCCAAGACTCTTTCACTTTAACTTACTACTACCACAGAATATCTCCTTTTTCTACCGTTCAATTTTCACAGCACAGAGAGAGAAGGTGCAACTTTTACAGTCGTCCTACAAGAATCTCTCACTTCAAACTTTCAGACGAATAAAAAACTAAACTTATTGATATTTCTATTCTCCCTGAGTGTTACCGAACCGAGCTAATCATCATGCCACGACACCACGATAATCCTCCAATTTCCAATCCAACTCTCCAACTCCGAAAACATTTTCTTTCTTAGAGGTTATTGGAAATGGAACTGGAAAAATGCGATTTTTGTTTTTATTTTTTTGTTCAAGAAGCAATTTAGTGTCATCATAATATTAATTTTGCTTATTATGTAAAATCACTTAAACCTGCAGCCCTTTACATGTCTACCAGGGTACGGCGTCGTCAACAATGCAAAATGCTGAAAAGTAGAAAAATCACACAAAATAATGCGAATGTGACAGACACAATTTTATTACTATTAATCTCTCTAATAAACCACTGCAGAAGAGTAATCGGTTTCTAGCGAGCAAGAGTGACCATCATTACTATTTTACCAGAACCATTAGCATTACCACCTGAAATCTATATGTCAAACCCATTTTGACAAAATGGTGTTATTAAAGAGTTTGAGTCCCCGGCGAAAAAAAAATTGATCAGATATGATTTCTGAGTAAATGACGCAGTGAATAAAACGCTGTCAAGTTCATGTTCAACATTGAGGGCAATAAACGAACCAACCAAAACCGAACCTGCTCAAGCCGAGGTAAAGTAGATACCTCAAGTAACACAAGTGGAAAAAAAGATAATCCATTCCAGCAGACAAAATGCAATCGCATGCTCGACAAATCCATCTCGAAAACTCGAAATAAAAATGGATCGCAAAATTCAATCCAATGAAAACCCCATTCTCTCATCATGATGTTCGAGTGAAAAGTGAAAGGCATGGACATGTCATGACTATGACTTTGAGTTGACTTCACCTGCTCAAAAGTTATGTTACCGTGAGTTGCATTACTTTTCCCGTCTATCTTTTTACAATACTCTGAGAGTGATAAAGCTCGAGGCAAAAAAAAAGTTGACTAAAATGTCATCAAACTCTGAATTCAACTTTTCAAGGATTGTTCAGTAAGCAATTTGAAAATAAAATATGCACATAATATTACATTCTCGTATGCCTCATTTAATTTACTCTGCTACTAGCAGCCTATGACCATATGAATATTGTGAAAAACCAGTTAAGCAGAGTTACACTACCTTACAACAATGCATTCTTCGTAGCTGCATGCAGTTAAGGATTTTAATACTTGAAAAATGCATAGCTTTTTCTTTTCTCCCTGTAATCATGCATCCATCCAAGCGAACCAATAAAAATAAAAAATGCAGAGGAAAAGTGCCACTTGAGCTGGAGAAAATAAAACTTTCTCGGAATTCGTTTTGTGGTGGTGGGTGATGTGATATGATGTGATGATTGTATCTTTCCTTCCGACTTTTCCCCCGAATGAAGTTAATATGCACACAGAGTCACAAACAATAGAGTTGCATAAAGCATATTATTTTGATAATCGATAAAACTAACTTTTCTTCTTGAAAGAATTGCTTTTGTTCTGGTGCATGAGCTCGTTTGCTCATGCACTTATTCACCCACTATTTTAATATCACAGCCTTGTTTTTCTCCTTTTAAATAATTCAATTTTTTCTACCTTCCGTCCGTCCTTCCACGTAAACTGGAAATTTCCTCGGCAATGGCACTGGCTGCAATAAATTTACTTTCTTATTTTCTCCCTCTTTCTTCCGTTTTCCTCCACTCTCACGAAATCGTTGTAAGAGGAGCGTCGGCGATTTTTAACCGCTCATTTTTCTACTTGCTGAAAAGCCTCGGTAATTTATTTAACTCAAGGATTATGTACATTCTTGACGGATTATGCTTTATGCAGTCTTTGACACTCTTCCATTACTTACGTTGTACCTTACATGGTCAAGTCGTTTAGTGTACAAGATGGAAAGAGTTGCACATATCATACATAATAAATAAGCAATTATTTGCACACATAAATCAAAAAATGCAATTTGTCCACACTGCTTTTTCGTTGTTGCGACCTGATAAAAAAGTTTGATAAAAATTTTTGCTTTGCAATTTCACAATTTCAACATGTTCATGTACAGCTTGTTATATTTTCTGCAAATTAAAACCCTTTATTGATCACTTAAGTAGTTTCAAAAACTTTCAAAAAATCGTGTGTAATACATAATAGAATGGAATGTCATACATTTATAACAATCGTTAAGAGTTATATTATAATATTATATAGTAATGTACGAAACCCAGATATTTACTGCAACTTTTTACCTAATTTTTACATTCTAGTAGCACACTCAGTAAATTGTCGAATTATTATTTTTTGATAAAATAGAAACCCGTGTCGTGTCATATTTTAATTTTTTTTTACTATGTAAAGCTGTTAACAACTTCGAATGTTGTAGTAGTGGAATGTAAATTGTACTTAACTACTCTGAAATTATTCTCAAATTGTACTATTACATTACAACATAAATAAAAAATCCGAGTTGTAAAAAACGTTGGGCATGGCCTGGGACAAAAATACATTTTTTAAACATTTTAACTGTCTGTCTCGATCGAGAAAATTAAGGTACATTATTTATTCCGTAAACTGAGTTTTACTATAATCGAGAAAAATTCCGGACCGGATGAACTCAACAATTTAACTTTCTATCTAACCTATGTAAACCTAAATACTTAAGTCATTAACCTTTTTTCCTTCTCTATGCCTATTGCTTTGATTCACAATTAAAAGTAATTTTATAGTTTTTATCTTTGGTATACTCTAATTAAGTCATTTATACGTATGCGTGAATATAATTAATGTTTAACACGAATCAGAGAAAACAAGGGGAATTTTGAAAATGAAACTAATAATTAACTCCTACAACTATGTAATAACTCAATCCATGTAACATTTTAATCAATAGCTATTACTTTAATTATTTTATCTTATTGAATAAATCGTTCATGGACGCGGCCGGGACAAAAAGAGTTCAAAAATTATTATTGGAAAATTACTGATAAAGTGGAAAGTTACAACTCTAACACCGGGGGTAATTGGGTATTTCAACGTCGAAACCCCTTGATATTTTGCAAGTTATTAGGACTTCATTTTTGCCATTAAGTGTTTCAATTAGTTTACAATTTGTTTAATTTTTGCAAGCATTTTTGATACATGGGTTAGAAGTGGGTTAAATGAAACGGAAATATCTCTCAGATGGCAGCCAAAAACTTGCGAAAATTTTAGTCTCGTATAGTCCATAATACATTGCAAAATATCAAGCGGATTTGACATAGACACCTTAAATATCTTTGGTGTAAAGAGTGATAAAATATAAAAAAAAACTAATGAACCTTTCCGCAATTAAGGACCAGCTGACCAGCATGAAAGGAAATAAAATGACTTTTTTTATGTTTTTCCCTTTTGAACTGCTGTAAAAATACTGAATATTGGTAAATTGTTAATATCACATGGAGTCACATTTGGGGTTTTAAAAACTAAAACCAAAAAAATGCTGAAGGTACGCTTTTATCAAATTTCATAAACAGAATAGTGCTGCTGGCCGAGTGCTAATGATTGTGCGATGATCGATCATGTCATTGTCATTATGAGGGTAACTCAACGATTTTTAAGGTTTCTGTGCAATTTTTTAAATCAATCCAATAAACGTAATTTAGATAAAGGTACCAAATTTTTCTCCACTAGGAATCGAGTCTAGAATTGTCGCCAATTTAAATGTTTCCCAGATGTCCATACATGTATCTGAAAAGCCAGTCACCGGTGGGGGCTTCATTGTTGCTGTTACTTGAAGGAATGTTCTCGTACTTCTCATTCTCCACAACGGGCTGCATCTCGTCCACCGAAAATTCGCGAATCTGTCTTGGTGCCACTTGATCGTTAAGCAATGCAAGCTCTTCTAAGTCTGCTTCTGCCACAGGTCCCTCCAAAAATTGTCCACTTTGTTGCATCTACAAAATACAATTAAATACCCTTAAATATACATTGAATGAAATAAATAACAAATATTTAAAATGAACTGGTTATTTTTTACCACTTGATTTGTCTGGACTTCGTTAGAAGGTTCCAACCAAAAGTCGAGTCTCGTTGCTTCTGAGGTCTTTGGCTGGTTCGTCACTTTGACTCTTCGCGTTTGTGGTTTACATCCGGCATGGGTCGCTGTGATCAAATACTCGCCAGGGGTCAGTAAACGGTAGTAGTCGCCTTCAAATACTATGTACAAAGAAAAATAAATTCGCAATTCAAGATTTTGTAAATTTATTTCATGCGTCATAATGCAAACCAATTTACCTGTGGTAATGTCATGATCGATATCATAATTCTCCGTATGTGTCTGGTTCACTTGTGTAATGTTCTTCACATGAATCACCGCATTCGCAACGGGGCTTCCACTAATGGAGTCGCGCACCAATCCCTTGACGCCAATGTGGGTCTGCCACATGAAGTTGATGAGAGCGTCTTTATTTAGATTCCACTCCTTTTCCAAGTCCTTATCCAGGGTGTACTTGCGACAACCAAGCTCCAAAGTGATTTCGAAATCGTTGGAAGACAAATAATTAAAATCCTGCATGCCTCCACGGACACTGTACCACCTGGCGCCATTCACGATTCCGCCATTCTTTGCAAAGTTGACGTAATCCAGCTTGTCGCACGGCTCTCGCGATGGGTCGCTCATTGACGGGTGTTTCATGGAGTAAGACAAAGAAATGTGCCTGAAAACGTCATCGTCCGGAGTTTCAGTGTACTCGGTGTCAGTTCCAGTGCGCGTTGAGTCATAAGGGTAGTTCACGACCAGGTCGCCACCGTGCAAATTCGCAGAGAGCACAAACGGGGTACTCATGATTAACCGCATCACGGCGAGCGTCTCTGGCTGAACGGGGTGATCCAAAGTCCGCACTTGATCCATTAAATGGTTATTATTTTTCACGTGGAGCATCTCGTTTCCAAACATGATTCTATCCAAGTCGGGAAAATCTCTGTTCAGATCTACACCGTTAGCATTGGAGCGGCCAATCATGTAATCATCTTTTCCCTAAAAATGATTTATTAAATGCACAAATTACACTCAATTATAACTGGTTTGAAGGTTTTTGCTTAGTTATTAACCTGCTCTGTGGCCAAGTCCCAACCGTCAGGATTCATCGATGGCATCAAATGAATTCTCGTTTTTTGGAGGAGTGCAGTGATTTCAGAGTCACGATTCCTGTACCCTTCGCACAAATGGTCAGCTAATTTGAGAAGCAGCTCTCGCCCGAGCACCTCATTCCCGTGCATGTTCGCAATGTATTTAAACTCTGGCTTCACTGTTAAATAATGACAGGGCACCAATTTACCAATTTTACATGTATTAAGAAAATTTAGTATAAAATGGATAATAAAATGGTTCAGAGTTGCTTACAAGCTTCATGTTGACCAGGGTGAGTGGAAAATTCAATCAAGTAGAGCAAAGTGCCCTTGACTGAAGTCTCCGAGAGAGTGTAAATTCGGGTAATGTTCGGACACGCCTGGTGGACAGTTTCGAGCACCTTGAGTATCTCAGCATTGTTGTGATGTTTAAACTGAAACGAGCTGGACGAAGCTGTTACCAAAAATGGCAACAAAAGCAAAGCTGACACTACGCTCGTCATGTAATTCGAAATCATGATGAAGAATTATTTACAAGCTTATTAAAATAAAATAGGATGTTTTAAACTATTTATTTAATTTTAACAGAGTACAGTTTAATATGAGAAGACCTTCAGTGATCTTCTCCCAGAGGAAGAATTTTGTCTGATTCCTTTCTCCGTTCTACGCTATCCCTAATTTCCCTACAGATGCTTCATAATATTCAGATTTGCTTACACCAAGCATAACGCCTACTTACATACACAACACAGGTTCACACAATTATCTTTCTCCAGCCATAATAGTGATGGAGGAGTATTCCAAACCGACCACGCAAAACTTCCAAAATAGCTGCTCCACTCTGAAAAATATGTTGCTGTTGCTACTACTGATGACGGTGAGCGGATGACGTCGAAACTTCTGTGTACTTTAGTAGTTAGAAGGCAGCCTTGATTTGAAATGCCTTTTCATGTTTACTAGACGAAAACGTATCATTGCTAACATAACTAGGAATTTTTATTCCATGCATTCCAGTTTTACTCACAACAGTCACACAGTACTCCAGAAGAAAACAAACGTGAATTGGAACCACTGGCGAAAGCCCCCGAGAAGACTGCTCCACAGTATCCAATTTTCCACTAGTGAATGAAAGCAAATCACTCGGAGTTTCTCGGTGGCCCAGTCAAGTGAGTGAAAGTAGTTTCCGCTTAGCAATAGATAATATCCATTGCTTTGTATCTCTAACGAGCTGTAAATGCCCGTGTCTTCCAGGAAAAAGGTGAAGTGAAGCTCAGCTCATGATCAAGGGATTATTAGAATGCAATTTGCATTTCAACCTGAAAGGATGTAAAAATAACCTTTTATTGACATTATGTCTGCTTTTACAAGAGGAAATGTGAAGGCTATCTGCTCTAAAAATTATGTTATAGAGAAGGAAAGTGAATTTGGTTGGGGATATTTCATTAGAACTCAACATGTCATTACAAATCAATACCACAGCAGCAGCAGTCGTCATTTTGTGGTTTCCTTTTGCCAACATATTTCAATTTTCATTTTTCCATACTGTCCCACACATTCAACAACAGCTTGTGACTTAACCTCCGTCTCTTATCAAACCTGTTCCAATACTTCCAATAAAAATGCAAATGCACAACTTGAGTAAACAACACACATCAAGACATAAACGTGTGCTGTTTTAATTAGTTTGAGATAATCCGTGGATTTTGATGACGCACGTTCACAGAGCATGACAAAGTCTAAAAAAATCATAGAGGCAGTCGCAGTCATATTATCCTGTCTCTAAATCTTTTATAGTTTAAAATTTTAATTGATAAAAAGTCAGTTAGTCGCGGACGTGGACCATTTACAAGAATGATTTGAATTCTGAATGAGAAAAATGCGATTCTTTGTGAATTATATAACCAGAAGGAAAATTTCATCATTCAGGGGCTAAGAAGGAGTAATTTGTCACATCATAAGACAGATTCTCTGCTCCGTTTATTTATTTATTCAGATCATGGCATAATCACAATCAAAATTAATCGCTTCTGTACTCACTTTGATTCAATTCTGGCTAGAATGCAATTTAATGCGTAAAGTGTACAAATCTTGTTTGTAAGTATTTCACTAGATAGTTTATTGTGTGCATCGAAATAACTGACAGTTTAGTGTTTAGGTTGACACATGCAAGCAATTAGTCGGTTTGCAGAACAAAACAAAAGAAAGTTTGCATTTTTTATTGTTAACTTGCACTTTGCACCTTTAAGAGATTTTTTAAAGCCGCTGGTTGACACGTTTTGCTTCCTTTTATTATAATGTGCTTTAACTTCTTATCCAAAAATAATGTTACTCAAAACAATTAACCAACTTTATCTTTTCCTATCTTCTACAAATCTACCAAACGCATTTTTATTTTACATAGGCAGCAACAAATGAGAACAAAACATTACTGTCATTCGCCGCAACATTTGCGTGTTATATAATAATTGACAATTAAATTAGATTTAATGGGCGCCTATAATTTTAATCGTACATTTACTCCCATTCTCAAACAAAAGCTTCTAGAATTCTAAAGCCACTCCTTCCATTCCTCCCCAAAGTGGAAACTACCTTTTTTCTCTTTGCACTACGTCAAACAAAGCTAAAAATATTTTTTTAGCTACGGTAAGTGATTTCAAAAGCGGATATTTAATTGACAATGGGATGTGACACAAGATAATGGTGTGATTATTCCTCGTTAAATCCACATCGGACGAGATTGATGAGATTATGCGATTATTTACATTTTGTGTCCATTTTCCCCTTCAAAATTGCAATACTAAAAATTCGTGGAAACCCATTAATTTATCCTAACCCCATCATTCGCTTTGGTACAATTACCAGCAAAATTAGTGACTTTTCAGAGGGACAACGATCTTTTGACTGCTGCGAACAAAGTCACTTTGTTTCATGCGCCCATGATTTCTGAAATGTGCAAAGAAGTTAACAAGGAACGAAAAAGATTGCAAATGCCAAGTTAGAAATAATGACAATAATGAATAATGACATGGTTTCATTCGACGAGTAATAATCATGAGCATGAAATTCGGCCGTTGAGTTTCTTTCTTATTCACTGTGGCATTTGCAGCGACTTCCTCTGCTTTGCTTTTCTTTGCTCACTCACTCAAAAAATAAAATATTTAACCTTGAGTGTTGCTTAAACGTATCATTTTTAAAACTTTTTTAAAGAAAAAAAAAAGGCAATGAAATTATCAAAGATGCATTTATGTAACGCAATTTCCTTTCGAATTTTATTTGATTTCGAACATCATTTTAATGTAGGTGACGATGATGGTGATGTTCTATCGAATAACGGATAATTTATAAAAATGGAGCATTATTTGAAATGAAGGCTGCTCAATACTCGAAGCTGGTCAAATCGACCACGAATTGCAAGTTGTAAGCTGAAAAAATTAAATGCGGGGGGAGGACCAGAATGAAAGTCTTTTAGAAAAGAAATGGCTAGAAATGAAAAACGAATCTTTTTATTTATGTCCACAAATAAAAATTAACGACGATTTTAATGGCAGTGATATTGAGATTGAGAGTCTCTAATGGTATCATCTGATTTAAACTTTGCTACTCTCCTAGACAATTTCTTTATTAGTCCATCATTATCGTATTATTTACCACGAGCGTGTGTACACGAGACGATGATTTGAAAATCCGTTGAGTCTGCAATTTTTATTTATTTATTACCATGTTCAAATTTAATCTCTCATGAATCTTTCATGCCTCGTAATTTCTCATATTTTAGATCATCATCTAACCATTATTAGTTAACCATTGATTTGATAACAGTGTCTAAATGAGTGGAAAATGGAATTTTTGAACAATTTTCTTGCAAAATATTCCTTATTGCATTACAATTGCAATTGCAATTTGCAATAATGACTCAATTCTTCTTCAAAATTCGACCTTGTCGACAAATTGATACACTAACAACAACAACAATTTCAAACTGTAACGGTCAATGTTACGTTACACTTTTTTATGCAATTATGAAAAACCCTAGAATTATTATATTATTGCAGTGACAATTTAGATGATTAATCGAATGTCGGTAAAAAAAATGGATCAATTTTTTTCGCCGTTTTTTAAACAAAATCAGGGCATGGGACTCCCATTGCAATTTTCATTGTCTCTCCTTTTCCCATTCATTCACGACAATGAACATGAAGAAAACCTACAAAGGCACATTATAATTATCTTTCGAATTTATATTTGCGATGATTTTTTCATGTTTTCTTGTAAAACTGTAAAAAAAAGTCCCAAAATACCAAGAAAAAAACGCTTTGTAAAGATATCCATCTCGCACCAAAGAGAGAAAGAGTGGAAAAAAGTGGATGTTTTTTTATTGTTGATATAATAGCCGAGATAGTCTGTTATTTGGAGTCAGAGGAGTGCAGCATTTTGGTGGTACATTATAATTTTAGTTGTTGTCACGTTTCACACATTTTCGTTTTACTTTTTATTTCAAAGAGCTATGATGTTATAAGATGCGATATCCCTACCTACTCAAACTCACTTATCATGGTAATATGAAATATTATAAGAAAACTGTCGCAGCTTATAACATTAACATACCTACAATTGTTGAATAATATTTTCATTGTTATTTTTATGATTGTTATACAATGAGCTAAGAGTTGATTCCACCTACACTCAACCTTAATATTTTTCAAATTTTCTTCGTAATTAAAGGGTACACGGTTGCATGAAATTAGCATGAACGTTCTATCCTAAAGAGACAAGGGTCATGATTTCATATGACATGACGCTACTTACCACACTTTCGTCAAAGGGTTTTTCCATACATTTTTTTGTTTCACTGGTATAAATGTCAGGTATAAAAAGCCAAAGTCTACATTGGGAGCGACATCAGTTGACATTGTTGACTCGACTGTTCTAAACATTTTAGAAATTTTCTTTTCAGCTTATCGTGTAACGAAACAATGAGACGCTTTCTTGTAAGAAAAAGTTTCTTTAAGTAAGAATAGAGTTTTGAAATAAAGTAGAAACTTTGGGAATAATCGTGTCTGTGTTTATCTGGTTCAAAGGGAATTTTGGCCGTTGCGGCTGTCGTGGTTGCCGGTGAAGTGGAAAAGGGGGATAAAAAAGAAGATTTTGAAACAGCAGAAGGAAATTACTACGGGGGACTGGGAGGAGCAGGAGGAGCCTACGGGGGCGGATTTGGAGGGGGCGGCTATGGGGGCGGATTTGGAGGGGGCGGCTATGGAGGGGGTGGCTATGGGGGCGGATTTGGAGGGGCTTATGGAGGGTGGGGAAGGGGTGGCTATGGAGCAGGCTACGGCGGGGGATACAGCGGCTATGGAGGATATGGAGGCTACGGTGGAAATTTTGGTGGTTATGGTGAGCTGGAGCATAAACTGAAAATTTTGAGCTGGATAAAGTGTGTCGTGTGGTATGATTGTCGGTATGAGTAAACCCAAAAAAAACACTTTTCACTGTGTGCAGGTGGATATGGAGGAATCGGTCACGGGAAGGGATACGGTAAGTTCCGGAAGCCGTAGTACTTAGTCCTATGAAAATGCACTCACTCACCCTACGTTTGCACTTTGCACCATTTCACGTTGTAGGAGGTAGCGGCCACGGCCACGCTCACAGCTACTCACATGGAGTGACCCATCATGGACATGGTGGGTATGGCGGGAGGGGTTATGAGGGTCGCGGTCTTGGTTTCGGAGGAGGATTGGGTTAGACTTTAGTTACTACTACTACATACGTTGTACAAGTCTAATCGAAACTTTTAGGAAAATCCCACCGGGTGGATCACTTACTTACATCACTGAGAATTGACATGAATTTTTGTCGTGTGCTAAGAATTTCACTATACAGCTTTCATTCGTGCACATTCAGCTGCAATGCAATCTTTTATTCTAGCATTATGTTAATTTAAGTTACATTGCTAACTGCTATATTGTTTAACATAACCTTTTCGTCTTTACAGGAGGTGCAGGTGGCTGGGGAGGTTGGTATGGAAGATAAAAAAAACTTCCGTTTACTCCAGAATTATGCAGCAAATACATAAATGACCCATCATCTCTTCCACCGCGTATTCCTGGCATTGTCCTTCTAACTTAATTTGTTTGTGTGTTAGTGTTAGCTAATTAAATTATCATTTACTTGTTGATTTCTCAGTCAAACTGAATGTTATACAATACAATATAACAGCAAAGTTTATTTATAAAAGCTGCATTTATAGAAAGCATGAAATAAATCTATGAGATGATGACAATTCTTTTTTAATAAAGTGATTTAATTTAGTTTTTCTTTTCAGTAAAAATGGTTAATAAATATGCTTAATTTTACATTACCACAACTTATTAAAGGGTTAACTTACCAAACCAGAAAATGTACCACCCAAGTTGTGTTATTTCTTCATATTGCAACTTGCAATTATCATTGTACCCCTGGCTCTTCTGTGACAACTGCGCATTTCTCATTTTCTCTGTGTAATAAGTTATACTAAAATGTACAGTAATTGACTCGACTCTACAGAGTGAACATGTGTCGTGGTGAGAGAGATGAGATATAGACTTAATATTGATTAAAATCATTCTTTTCGCCAATTCTCCGTGACTGTGACACTGTTAAGTAAGTGATTCATTTCGGACCACCACATCATAGACTAAGTGCAAGAAAGAAATATGTCACAGTCACAACCACCACTGCCAGAAAGTGTCCAAGGCGAGCATGAAGGTAAAGCAGTAAATAATGCGGCGGACAAGCGCCCCCTTCAAACAATGAGTAATTGCAAAGATGTCCAAATTAATTTCAATTATTAGTTAATTGACCCCCATTATTAGAAACATTTTAAAGCATTCCCAAGCATTCCCAGGCATTCCCAGTCATTCCCAAGCATTCCCAGGCATTCCCAAGCATTGCCAGGCATTGCCAAGCATCCTCAGGAATTCGTACGCACTCAGAAGCAGCGAGAAGGAGAGAAAAGCAGAGAAAGGTAACTTTTGTTTCACATGTAAACCCGTAATTATTAATTTGAAACAGAAAGCTGTGTAAAGCAGAGGCAAGCCATAATATACACATTAACAAATTAAACGAAAATAGTGAACTCACCTAAAGCCCTTCCGACCCATTTCCGACGCATCTTCCACCCTTAACGATATGGTGCTGTCTAATACATCTTTTTCGTTTTGCATATTAACGATGACTTCCACAAACGTTTTACGGATCTCTGAATTTCGTCGGGTCATTGCCAAAGTTAGAAAGTTAGAAGTTCTTGTTGATAGAATCCAACTTGTCTATTGCTTTTCATGACATTGTTTACTGGCGGACTCAAAATAGTTCAACCAATGCTGAGAGGAGTTTTCGGTGGCTCTGCAAAATTTTATCCTGCCTTTGTCTCATTCTTTCATCAACTGGAGACCCTGCACATTGAGAAGCTTGGTGATGACGAAGTAAAAGTCGTAATCGACGGTCTTCCCTATTTGAAAGAGCTCGTCATTTTCGAAAGTTTCTTCACCGACGCCTGATTGACTTCTGTCACTGGAGTGGCCAACGTTGTTGCTGGAGGTGAAGAGCATGTCAAGAAATACAAAACATTGGCGGATCATTATATTTGTTTTATATACTACTTGAATTAAAATTGTAATTGGATTGTAATGCAATATTGTTCATTCTAATTTTTTAATGATAGACTTGACAAAACTGGTGCTCCAGACTTATTTTATGACCGACGTAGCGGTACGAGATGGTATCATGGGATGCTCTAAATTACAGTGGCTGGCAGAGGTAGCTTTTGGCGCCTACCGCGATGAGGATAAGAAAAATCGATGGCTCATGGGGCCCTTCAACGTCTACGTCATAAAAAAATTGATGAAAATTTTATGAGCTGATTTATGCACCACAAACCATTCTTGATACGAGGAATTTAACTGTCAAACCCGTTTTTTGAAACACTCAATGGTTTTTGAGGAAATGGAGGTTTTTGCATAAAATATTTTTGTCTTTAAGTCCGTTGACGTTTTTAGTACAAACTAAACTTAACACAAGAAATTCAACGGTAATTCAGACTGTCGGTACATATGTTAACGATTTAAAAAATAATCAGTTTTTAAAAAATCACTAATTTATTTTTACTCAAAAGCTTTGAAATTTTTACTACAAATTAACGTTGACACGGTGAAATTTTCATTACCAGTGGCTGAACGAATACTAAATAGAAATAACACATGAACCTTAAGTAATTTAATATTATATTATTTTCTGATGTTAAATATTTTTATCAACTATGACTTTGCAGTAGCAGTTAAAAATATGTATAACTTTATTGTGACAATATTACTTATGACAAACAATTTTGCTTTTAAGAATACGTTACAAATCATGATTTAATATTTCATGTCAGTGCAATTTAAACTATTGGATTTAAAAAAGTCTACACGTCATACTAATTAGGTCTGTTAAGCACAACCATAAAATACATTATATGCATTTAACGGAGTTTGCACCAAGAAACACCATTAAAAACTAGCATTAAGATATTAAGATAACAGATTAGACTATTTTAAATTTTATAATGATTAGCTTTAAGTTATACAATGATCGATTTAGATATATTTCATCTTAACATCATGTCTTCAGCAAATATTCCAACGTTACCAATTGCACGACCGTAGACATTAGTCCTCGTCTCCGTCAGAATGCTCAAAATCTAGGTCATGGACATCGCTTGTGTAAACTTCTGGATCCACTGGAATAACGTTATTATCACCAACTATGACGGTACTGAAATCCAAGTCGTTATCGTCATCCAAAGCCCCTCGTTCCAATTGCAAATCACTTTCCACTTCCGTAGGTCCATCGTTTTCAATAGTGTCATGTTCATAAAGTTTGAAGAAATTTTCCTTTTTTCTAGCCTCTCTTGTTCACGCCGCTACAATGGTAAAAAACCCGCCGCAAAGTTTCTTAAAGCTGAGTGCTAGAGGTAAAATATTAATAGTGTGTTAAAATGTGTTTCAACGCCGGCTTTTGTCTTATTATTATATATGTGATAATTTACGACATGCATAATAATAAGACGAATGCGTGAATAAAGATTCTGGGGCATCTCCCAAAATTTAAAACTGCCTTTAGATTACTCTCCCTGTCAGATCATAGGACGTATGTCCTCCCTAACCTCCAGGATAATAATGTAGGTAGATTTAAATAATGGGGCAACTTTAGATGGGGTTCCATCATCCCCATGGGCATAGCCCATCCTCCTTTCGGAGGACCCGTTGCCGCCAGTTAATTTACCTTCTACAGACCGCAGTGATGACTGATGGAACAATGAGGCATTTCCACACTTTATCGCAGAAGTAATACAAAATAAGACGCAATAGCTACACCACATAAATATATGAAAACACAACAACAATTTTAAGGACACAACCTGCGTCATCATGTAATATTTCAGAGCACTGAAATCTTTGTAATGTATCTACATTGCATGTTGCATCTACCAGTGTTAGCAGTGCAGAAAGGAATACATACACTATTTATGGCATCGCTATTACTAACAATTATTGTAGCGGATAATACAAGTGGTACAATTTTGTCCGATGTTTATAAAACTTGGTACATGCATAGCCCCTGACTAAATAAGAATTCACTCATAATTAAATTTAGTTTGGGGTCATCTCGCGCCCTCTACAGAGCACAAAAAATTAAATTTATAATACTTTCATGCAACTTGATAGAAGCAGAGCACCGGATTATGTATCACTTCTTTTAAAATGACAAAATCCTAAATTAAAGTTTTTAATTTAACGTAGTGAATTATTTAATACTGTTTATACTCAAAATCGTTAGCATGTACCGAAAACCTGAAGCCACCGTAGAATTCTCCGTGTTAACTTTGGTGTGTACTAAAAATCTCAAACGATTTAAAGACAAAAAATTGAGAATGTAAAAAACCGATTTTCTCAATAAGGTTAAACTTTTACGAAAATCGGTTTTGACAGTTATATTCCGCGTGTCAAGATTAGTCTGTGGTGCATTTTTCATATCATGTTACGTCCCCGATTTTTTTTGACGTAGACAATGAAGGGTCCACAGCTAAACGCTGATTGGTCTTCTCCATGATCCTCATCGCGGTAGGCGCCAAAAGCTACCTCTGCCAGCCACTGTACAGAGTTTGACTTTAATTGATGGTGGAACCCAAGTAAGAATAATCATCCATTATTTATATAAAACTAAGACAAGTAAATGGCATATGTCATTTTAAGATTTCTATTTATTTATAATTTCCAGTTAACACGCTTCTCTTTGCAGCTGCTGGGTTTAAAGCGGAGCCTGTTGGAGCTTAATTTGATTGATTGTCATGGGATAAGTGTAGAGTATGTGGATAAAATTAAGGGACTCTGGCGAGACGGAAGGAATTTATATTTTAAGCTTAAGTAGTCTACTAGTAATCGATTAAGTAGCTTTTAGTTGTCATGTTCTAGAAACTTATCGACTTGCTTAGGATGCATGATTGCGAGATGAATTATTACGCTTTTTCAAATCTGTAATCTATATTATTAGTTTAGTTTATGTAATGCAGCAGCGAATTTTGGGTTTACCTGTGGAGATAATTGTTATAAGGGTGAAAATCAACTGGTGCTATGGACTAATTTTGGGTTTACCTGTGGGTATAATTATTAATATGGTGCAAATCAATTCGTGGGATGGTCTAATTTTGGCTTTACCTGTGGGTGTAATTGTTATTAGGGCGAGAATGAACTGGTGGGATGGTCTAATTTTGGGTTTACCTGTGGACATAATTGTTATTAGGGCGAAAATGAATTGGTGGGATGGTCTAATTTTGGGTTTACCGGTGTGTATTGTAGTCATGAGCTATGTGAAATAAAGAGATGGACCAATTTCGGGTTTACCTGTGACGGAGAATGCCTTTAGTGTGCGTATTCTAAAAAGATGTGTTGTTTAATGATTGACTTTTATTTGCAAGTAACTCTTTATCTATCTATAAATACAAAATTCCAAAAATATAAATGTTACAGGACAAGTTAATGTATTCTATTTAGTTAGGCAATTAAATCTGACTTTGAAGTGACAAATGAGAATAGTAAAAAGTTTTGTAAACGAAAATAAACATTAGTCTTCTTTTTCTTGTACAACCGCACTGGCTTCGTCTTCTACGTTCCTTAAAATGTTCAAGCATCTATCATTTTTAAATTCATCTGGAACTTCCCACCAGGTTCGGAAGTTAAAGTTGCGGGTGGACAATGTATGCAACACATATTTCATAACATTTTTCTTTCCTTCAGGATTCTCGTTTGTCTTCGTCTTGTATTGATCACTGTGTTTCTGATTCGATAATAATAAAGACAAATATATTTAACTAATGAACAAAGAATAGTTTTAAAGTACTGGGAAATTGCAAAATTAATGGATTACGTTTTCGAGATGTGTCAGTGTGAGATCATAATTTCCTACGAAAGATGTAGCCATTTCACTGCACGTGGTCTCAAGCGCCACTGGATCATTATTGTTCGGTACATTCACAAATTGATAAGTGAAAAACTCTGCAGGCATGGATGACACAGTACCGAGAGTTGCCCGATGAACCCTTCTCCTAGTTTAATAAACTGGTTCGTTTGAGAGTCGTAGTTCCCAGCCACCACCATTGAATTCATTGCCGATTTTAAGCCCGGCGAAGAAATATTCGTCTTCATGCGTAGGAAGTGTGCTTTGAGAGCTTCTATCATCATCGCTATCCACGTTTTCTGATGCAACAGTCGTGTCAAGTCCCAATGTGTCACGGTTCAGCATTCCATGTAACCAGTCGTTCAAGTTGTGCGATTTAGTGACAGTCGTCATGCATGGCTCCTTAATAGCTCGTGTGAAGACAACCAGGTCAAGTTGATTGTTTAGCTTGCAGTACTTATTTAAAACAGACAGAGTGACTTCAGCCGGGAAGTAAACTTCGGTATTGCAATTACTATTATCGCCACTGCAGAGCTTTGTAGCGAACGTCATCTCCGAACTCCAGTCCCTTGAACAATAATTGATGGCCGTGCAAAAGTTGTCCTCACATTGACGCCCTGTAATATAGAATAAAAATAAGAAGAAATTTATTTAGACTATTATTTTTTTTCAAATGAGTTTGTTGAAAGTTACTGCTTACGAAATGTAATGCTCCGGGCGCGGTCACTATAAAGGTTCCTTCGCGCTGATAAACAGCAGTAACGGTAAACTTTTTGGGGATATTAGAGATGTCTATCCAGACTGACTTGTGCTGCGAAAAATTGAGACACTCAGGCTTGTCCTCTTCACGCTTGTCTAGCTCGCTTTTGAGCCATATCTCAAACTCGAAAACCTCGTGTGCTGGGATAACGAACCATACTTTTCCTCTTCCTTTAAACCAAATAATTATAAACATATTGTATAATAATGCTAATTAAATTCTCTGCAATTAAATCATTGAGCAAATACTCACCTCCAGCACAATAATTAATTGACCCAAACCACTCTTTCTCATTGTGGAATGGGAACAAGGAGTTGCATACGGCCAGAAATTCCATCCAGGTGTTTATGCCATCTGTCATTATCATAAATGAACAATGAAGGCAATTAAAAATTCATCCGCGCATTTAATTAAAACCTTAGAGCTGTGAAACTGAAGTAATTTTGCCAGTGAATGTGTTCTTACTTAAATTGACCTTGCTTAAGTACGAGGTCAACAAATTGTCCGATGCGATTTTCTCTCTGAGTGGCCAGCTGAGCGCATAATCCGAACCCACCGCTATGTGGTAAAGATAAAACTTTCGGTCCATAGGGCGAGTGTCTACTATCTTCGAAGCTATATCATCGTATTGAGTTAATCCCCTGTTTAATAGAAACAATAAGAGATCAATTAAAGCTATTTTGAACTGAGTTTCTTCACAGGTAAACCCGAAATTAATTTGAGTGATAAAGTATTGTTAAATAGGGCGTATCATTTTGAAGCAATTAGAAGCAGCACTAGCAGCATTTAGAAGTACTTTGAAACATTAAGGCATTCCCATGCATTGCTAGGAATTGCCAAGCATTGCCAGGAACGGTCAGGAATGGCCAGGAACGGCCAGAAATTGCCAGGAATTGCCAGGAACGGCCAGGAATGGCCAGCAATGGCCAGGAATGGCCAGGAATGGCCAGGAATGGCCAAGAATGGCCAGGAATTGCCAGGAATGACCAAGATTGGCCAGGAATTGCCAGGAATGGCCAGGAATGGCCAGGAATGGCTAGGCATTCTAACGCACTCAGAAGCAGCAGAGAAGCAGAGAAAAACAGAGAAAGGTAACTTTTGCTTCACAGGTAAACCCATAATTATTAATTCAAAAGAGAAAGCTGTGTAAAACAGAAGCAAGCCGAAAAAAAGAAAGTAAGCAAGTACAAACAAATAAACTACGTAATATCCACATTAACAAATTAAAAGAAACCAGAAAACTCACCTGAAACCTTTCAGACCGATTTCCGCCGCATCTTCCACTCTTAACGATATGGTGCTGTCTAATACATCTTTTTCACTTTGCATGTTAACGATGACTTCCACAATGCGATCCGCGATTTCTTTGAACTGGCCATCATTGGATTTCTTCCTCTTATTTCCTTGTTGCTGCTTATTTCGGTAGAGTTTTGGGGTGACTTTTTTACGTCTCGAAACACGACTACCCGACGAGCCCGCCGAACTTTTTGTAATAGGTTCATTTTTAAGCGACGTGACCCCTTCCTCTAACTCTTCCGAATTGCTTTCTTTCGCTTCATCATGGTCGTGAGATTCCTTGGCTTCCTTTAAAATATTCACTATAGGCGTGGAATATTTTTCTTTCATCTGCGTCATCGTATCATCGTCCACATTCTTCTCCGCCAGAAGCTTTTTTGCGAATTCGATTTGTGTTTTTCTCATCGTAATGAGTTTCCAAGAATGTAGCGGCGCCAGGAAGGTCTCTCCACACATTCTCAACGTAGAACGAAAGTTCCGGTGAATAATCTGGCGGGAGTTGTTTTTCCGGTTTTTGAAGCCTCTATCACTCTGAACTAGACCCCGTCCTTCCTTGAAGGAGTACGGAAAATACGGCGCAAACTTCATAGAGTCATCGACATTCAGCTGAAAACACTTCACTCCATATTTGTAGAGGTCATAACTGTTCTCCTTGAGCAAGTTATCCAAATTATCCATATACTCAAGCTTGACTTGTTTCACCGGCGCTTCAAATACAGTTTTCTTTCCGACCGTGAACTTCTGCTGCTCAACCCAGTCATCAGGTTTGAATACCATGCCTCGAAGACGCTTTCGATAGGACTGTAAATCAAACAAAATGAAACGCAACCAAATTTATATTATTGTTTCTAAATGTTGAGCTATTTTAATTATTTAAATCATTCGCACTTAACTTTAAATTAAAACTTACCCAAAACGTATATGAATCTGCAAAAGAGCTCAGTTCGACACCGGAAATTGTCCAGAAACACTGCGTATTAATGAGTGTCTGGAGCATAAGGCTACACTCTTCAAGATTTGGCATACGCACAGACGAAGTCCATCTATGTGCTCTCCGGTCATCATGATCAGGTATTTTTCGGCATCTATTTCAGACCGACGACCCTCTTGATTTTCCTTGGTGTGCCAAATTAACAAGTCTTGCCGATCCATAAATTCTGATTCATCGAGTTTGTGTGATGTAATGGAGCAGACGGATTCCCAGAAATTTGCAAAGTTAGAAGGATGCTAAATGCCGCCAGAGGACGATTCATCCATTCACTGAGATGCTGCAAAACTTGGAGCAAAACTTGTTGATCCGTCAGTATCTTTTTCATTAAAAAATCGTACGCGAAAAAAAAGATTATCTGACAATGCGGCATCCTCAGATCGGTACCAGTAGTTCGCTAAAGTTCGCATCCTCAGATCGGTACCAGTAGCTGTTCCAGACGTCGTTAGCCGTGACGGTGCGCTTGTGAGGTAATTTCCCCATAAAACTCACACTTCTGGTTTCTGTATATGTGGCGACGTATCGACCAAAGAACTCCATAATGGCCTGCTTGGAGTGCTCGTACGAAATCCTCCAACTCTGATTGTAGTGAGTTGGATCTTTAAAAAAGGTCTCAAAGTAATCCGGCGCAATTTTGACTGGGGTTTCCGGTTGAGGGACGTTATCCTTAACGGCATACTGGAGCAACGACTTCATTTCTTCGATGGAAATTGTCTTCTCATCGTAGTAGCACTTGTACAGATATTCATTCTCACGTCTCACTTTCACTGATTTGACCCGGTCGCAAACATCACTGCGAGTCAATGCAGTAGCAGGTTTTTGATAAAATTCCATCTTGATTGTTTAAATTCTCAGTCGACTAGTTAATGAAAATATGAACCACTTTTTTTCAACTGAAACAGCACAGGCAATTAACTTGTAACTGATGCTTAGGTATGGTGACAGACCGTGGAACACGAAAGAATAAACCAATACTCTCCTGCTTCACTAGCCGTGCGAATGTTCGTAAGCAATAAAATATTTAAATTAAGCGGGTTATCGGAAGGGTAATCTGAGAAACTTTTGATAAGTTATGAGTCGCGTCTTTCGAATGCTTATGATTCTGTTAGTTTGAATGCAGAGGAAGTCATGAAGTTTGGGAGCTTAGCTAGGGAGAAAATAAGTGAGTAGTAGATAGTATTTTAGATTAAGAAATGATAATCAGTTTTGTTTCTGCCGTTGTTTGGCATGCAGGCTTAACTATGTGCAAATATCCGAAATAATTTTCGGTTTACCGGTGACTTTTTGGGGCACGGAAGGCTAGCAAGGGTCAAAGTAAGAATGTATTAGTCAGTAATTGTGGAAAAGTTATTTTAGCTATTTTGCATATGGACATAAATATGTGCAAAAAGAAAAATTATATTGGGTTTACCTGTGGCTTTCTGAGGTATAAAAGCATTGCTATCAATAAATAGAGCATCTAGTAACAATTATTTTTAATTTGCTAGTAGGTTTTGAGGTGATCTGTGCCTTTGTGAAAATTGTGAATGTAATTATCTGAAGTGAGGTGAAGTTTAAACAAAATAAAAATTATCTATGCAATTGGATTTGATCACTTGTTCTTTAATTTTGTACATGCTTTTGGTATAAAATTTTTATACCTTTTTATTTTTTTTGTTTTTAGTTATCAAATTCAGTATTTATTTATCACAAAGAGTTTGGTTTGATCAAGTAGATGCATGATTATAAGAATTTTGTTTTTAAATCCATACACTCTGGAACGATCACTAGTCTTGAGATTCGTTTTCACTTTCATTTTCCTCCACCTGCAATTCTTCCAGCATCTCATCCATCCGCTCCTCTGGTACCTCTTGTGGAGCTACCGGATCAACTCTTTCAATTCCGTGTGTCAACGAGAACGACAACATCAAATGTTTTCAAATCATAAGAAATCTTATTTATCGAGCGGAACCACATAAAAAATTCTAAAATATTTTAAAAATTCGAAGTCTTAAAAATGATGAATTGAAAAAAGTGATACTGGTCCCCCGTTGATCACTTTCAAATTCTCATGTTAAATCCCATAAGAAAAATAAAATTTTTGAGGTTCGAAAAATTTAAAAAAATGTTATAGTGAAGTTGAGCGTTGTGACCTCTGATACGGTGGTTTATTACTTTTTTATAGTAACTAACTCAGATACAAATTCCCAGCCAATTCTGAGTGAACCACCAGAAATAGTTCCCTCGTTAGTTTAACGTGCTTATAAGTGGAGCTTACTGTGTGGCGTGTTTGGTTACCAAACTTTCGTATACGACGTCGACGTATAGTAAAACACATTTTTTTTAAAGTTCACAATGGCTCTCAAATCCTTCATACATCATACCTTTATGAAATAAAGCTACTGTAACGTCCTCGAATTCCCGTCCGATTTAACGGTTCACCGAAATTGCGAGTGTCTTTGTTACTTGTTGTGGGTGGGGTTCACATCAGCTCGGTTGGTTTGTCAGCTATCGAAAGTGGTGGTGAATTGGCAATAGTTAAGTTAGTGGCTTGGAGGTATACCCAAAATGGCACAGAATGGGATAGACCAAGATAGACTGAGACAGAGCAGCGCAGACTGAAAAAGAGGAAACTGCCGCAGAACGAGAAAGATCGGGATAGACTGAGATGGAATGGCATAGACTTCCGCAGAGTAAAGCAGACTCGTGCAGAGAGTAAAACACAATGACACTGAACTTAATGACTGATGCAGTGTAAACTAACTTGTTGAGAATAAAATTAACTTGATGAGTTGCCACTGTGAATGAAATGACTTCAAAGCACGAACTGTAGGAGATATATTTTTCACTTATGTTTATTGTGCCAAAACCGGCAGCAATTTATCTCGCATACAAGGGAACTAAATACAAAGAAGATGGTGTAGGAACCAAGTAATACAAAACATGAGAATAAA
>VYYJ01000460.1:0-59000 GCA_021029165.1 Cyphoderus albinus
TAAATAAATTGCCATAAATAATGTTTTCATGAATTTTGATAGTTTACCATGGCGCTTTTACTGTTCAACTTTGTCAAGGCTTGATTGACTTTACCGCATGACCACCACCCTAACCCACTCATTTTCATCTCTGCCATTGTCAATATCGTAGGAGAAAACACAGCACTAGAAAAAACATCTTGGAACATCTAGAAAGAATTGTAAAAGATTTGGCTTCTGATAGTGTTAGTGCAATTAAGATTCCATACGTGTACTGTTAAAATTGAACGATTACTAGAAAATGAGCTGGTTATTCGCGCCTATAAAAACTTGTACAAAAGAAAAAAGGGCTGACTACGCTTTGTGGAGTAATGTAAGTAAGCTGTAAATATAAGCATAAAGTTTGTGAATACATTCTTAAAAGTTGTGATAACTTTTTAATAAATTTTAAAGGAGCAGGAAATGGAACAAGTAGTGTAGTTGAACACTTTCAAACAGAGAAAGCACTCCAGCTTTTCACCGCATCAGTCCAGTAACTGACAAACACAGCAAAATTCTTTCTTTCTTTTCTTCTCTTTCTAAACTTTCTCTGCTTTCACTTTCGTGCTGAGTTTTCGTATTTCCTTCCTCTTGCCGTTCGCTTAGGTCCTACTTTCTTTTACTCTTAACACATTCCATATTTTTGTTACCAGGAATAAGTAAAGTCACATACCACCCAACTGGTGGCAGGGCCAGCAACTCTCCCAAGCCAGTCCAGTCCAACTATCATGGCAGTGCCGGAGCATGATATCTATGAATCAAGAGTGTGTACGTGTAATACAATAGTTTAGCATAATGCATTGTATCATGAAACTACTACAATTACAACCAAGACTCAAAAGGTAGGTAGAATATTGCCCCAGGAGAAAGACAGTGTTTTTCGACAGTCTCCCTTTCTCGCCCACTTCCTTCCATGTGGTTGGAGACAATCAAAAAATAATTTCTACTCGCTTGTCTCGCGATAAAATTTGACGCGAAAAAACGGGTGGGTGTATAGTGTGCTCTTTAACAAAGCGAAAGAAAATGTTTTCTCTTTGCTTATTTACCGCATACAAAAGAAAGAACGTGGGCAAAACGCGAAACATTTGGTTAGTAGTAGTGGAGCCTTCTTAAAGTGAAGAACTCACTCAGTAATTTAAATATTTGATGATAAAGAATTATCAATTCCAGGGTTATTGTTACTTTTGGAAGTTCATAAAAAGTTAACTACAGTGGTCGTGTGGCTTGAAATAACATAATGTCATGATTACCTTAACTGAAAATAATAAAGGAGGTTGGGCATCTTTCACTTTGAGAAGTTACTATAAAACTGAATCAATGTTCATGTGATTTTTACATACCCTCTTCTGGCTGTAATACAAAAATCTTATGATAGGCACAGAACGGAGGAACTATTTTTTTCTTGTAACAATGTCGGCGATGCGGTGGAATGGAAGGTTAGAAAAGAATGAGGTCACTCACAAAGGGTAGGGAAAGTCTCTTGGCAATAGGTATACGCACAGGCAAACTGTTACAATGCAATTTAAGATGTACACAAGATGATCATATACAAAGTGGGAGACGACGATGCCGAGCCATGTGAGTGGCAGACCAGACCAGATATTGTATAAAAACGATGTTGTGAAGGTATGTATTAAACAAGGCAACTTATAGTTATGACTGGTACGATAGAATTGTGGCAGAAAAAATGTGTTCTTTTTTGTCGTGTATGTATTCCCAAGGAGCCATTATTGTAGTCGATGAGTTCCTAGATTACTTTCTCCTTATGCAACATTCCCAACTTACTATATAGCCACTGCCTACTACAGTTGGAAAGCACGAGCGAAAAAATATAAGGTAAAAGTAAAAAATCAGCAAATGCGATTTTGTTTTCTTTAGAAACTGAGTGAGTGGATCTGTACGTTCCTGGAATACAATGAGATGTGACATGGCTTGGCCGAGTGTACCTACCTACCTACCTACGATACCTAGAAGCATTCGGGCCAGGCATTATCATATCATGCAAAAGTTTCATTCTTTTCCTGTCATTGTAATTTCATTAAAAAATGCAATTTATACGTGTAAAATACAAAGTAAACAAGCCACGACATGCAGAGCAAAGCATTTCTTCTAGCTAGTAGCTATTCTGTCGTTTAGTGGAAAGTTTACTTGGAGGTATGATTTTCATGGTTTTCTTATGCAGACAAAATACAGTATCTCACACACTATACACTGGTAATAAATTCTGCATTTGTTTTGAACATATTATTATGATGCGCACTTCGAATGCATGCAATGGAACAAGTCAAGTTAAATTTCAAGATCATTGATAGGAAATCTTTTGCAAGGTTCTGTTCTAGAGAGAGAGACACAACATTATAAAGGTGGTGCAGCTGAATTTTTACATAACATGTAAAATGTGTCAGGGCATTCACATATGTATGTATGATCTATTTCGATTTTACGATTTGTATATATAAAATTGCTATAATTGTTAGAAAGTAAAATAAAACTTTTCCTTTCATAACATACGCTGCATATGTATCTCTGTGAAAGCTAGGAATAAAAGCTGCAAACTACAAATACATCCTCGTAACATAAAAACTCACGTCACGTAATTATTTTTTGACTATTTAAAGGTTTTTCTATAATTATTGACATCATTGTTCATTGCTTTCTACTTCTTCCAGGAAATTACATTCACTTATAAAATAATTGTTCCCAAGCATGTGGAATTTAAGGAGCAAAGCAGAATTTATTATTTGAGATAAAGAAATGTTATTCACTGGTTATTGAAAACTTTGGAATTGGTGCTCGGTCTCAGAAATTCGTGGATCATGGAGTGAAGGGTGCGCTGAAAGTTTGCTTGGAAAAGTTTTTCACTGTATCTTTTTTTCCTTTTAAGCAAACACGATGTGGAAAGAAATGTAATGCAAGTATACCTACATTGTATTCCCGTTTTGCCGAGCCGACATTTTCAACTTCGAGCAACTTTGTTCTTGGAATAACTAAAAGTAGGAGAATCGGACTTGTGTATGTATGTACATATCTTGTTCATAAAAGTATATTGTAGAACCAGGTTATGCGTGCGTCTCTCGCCTCTTCGCTAAACACGATCTTCCTGTGAAGGGTTCGCCACGAAAGCTTTTTAGTATTCAAGTCGTACTTGTAGCGCTGTTGTTGCTTGGTTTTCGTTTACGTTTTTCTTTCTATACCGTTGAGCGTTGTTTTTCTACGTTCCAAAGTAGTCCACTTCCATTCTTATCTTTTGGATTAAAAAAGTTAAAGGACTGAGCTAGATCGAACCTAAAACAATCATAAACATTTATAAATAAGAATACCAAATACTATTTTCTCGGATTTTATATTCACGGTACACGGCAACATCTGCCTTTCTTGTTGGCTTGATGTTCCCATTTTTGATTAAAATTACACGTCAAACGCAAGGTAGGATCTAAGAAAATAACATTACCTTGATTTTTGGACTTAAGTATGCGGACCCTAAAAATCTACATTTATAGGTATTTAAAATATTCTTATCATATCCACGAATTGTAAAATGCTTATTGAAGCTTGATGGAGATGAATAACGTCATCCTCTCTCAATCAAACATTGATTCTGGAGAAGATTCTTTTTCCTTTTTCCACCCTCCAGATTACAAAATGGAAAGATGAATGATGAACTCGGACATTGCTCTTTCTTCTGGACATAGTTTTAAAGCTGCTGCAACATTCAAAAGCCTAACTTAAATGTACGGGAAGTAAAATACATCCTGGATTATTGTTTTCTCCATCCAGGGAGACACTGTGTTTAAATAACGAATTTATTTCCTCAAACAGATACAGAAAAATATGTGGTAAAATACGATTGTTGATAACATAAAAAGACTCACAGGTCAACAAAAGTAAAAAAAGTTAGACGAATGTATTAAAAATGGAGATGTTTTTCAGGGCAAATGGAAGTTGAATGGAAGGTAAGGAAAGGAAACTGCTGTTATATGTCGCGTAATGTTCCGAGAACGGGAAGTACAAAAGCCAATTTTTTCCTCAGTAACATTTGTTAGAAAGGCAATAAGTAATCAATACCACTCATATGTCATTTAACTTCCTTCGTTCTCCCCAAGTCTCCAGAGCATTTACTGAGATAGAAGGTGACTGTATTTGCATCATCGTATGTTAGTATGTGCGCGCTTATTGCTCACTCTCACTTATTGCTCTTTGTGCGTACTATCATCTTCATCATCACCATAAATCCGTGAAGAAAAGAAAAGGGGAAAGGGATATGCGTTCGTTGCTAAGTTGAGTTTGTTCCCCTTTTTCACTTCTTTTGTCAGTCGAATAATGAAAGTATACGGGGAAAAGAGACTATTACCATTCCGTGATTTTCCGTCTTTTCCTCACTACTTCACCGCTTTGACTATTAGAAGACTTTTTGTGAAGCACATACAAAGATAAAGAAGAGCTTCGTTCACTCTATTGAGCTTCCTTCCCAAGCTCTTGCTTCTGTTTTTCAGCATGAAAGTGGAAAAAGCGGTGCAGAAGTAAAAAAGGAAAAGGGTATTTCTTGATCCTTTGCTATTTCTCTGCGGCTCACTTACACACTCCCACTTTTACTTAAGCAGATAGCTATAAGCAATAAGTCTTTTTTCTCCTTTCAATTTCTTCAAGATGAGATATGTCAAAGTGGAAGCAAAGGGGAAGTGCAATTTTTAAAAATAACGGATCTTCAATTATTTTATGATTCATGATTATTAGTAAAACAGCAAATCAATATCTGGGGAATAGGCATCAAACACAAACCCTACAAAGGAAACCACTTAAGATTTTCAAGTGTCACATAATGAGTTTCATGGAAGGAATGGCGGTTCGTTTGGCACATTCCTTCTTTCCTTATGTAAGGGATAGCAACCGACATAGCGACTTCATTTATTAGCCATCTTGTTAACTTGTGTTTTGATGGTAATATAAAAACCCTAAAGTCATAGAATAATGTTGTAGGAAACATAATAAGAGAGAGACATTTGCCATAAAAATAAAAATGGTCGTAGTAATGTGAGCCATACTCATACAATACAGGCAATCTTATTGTCATTGTCCCTTCCTTTTTCCTTTTAACCGCACTTCTGCTTTTACTCCTCCTTTTACTGCACCAACCATTTTATTTCAGTTTGCACTTTAGGCGATAAAACAATCTGCTTGCAAATATTCTATGGGTTGTGTGGTAATTTTGGATAATATTATTAAATACAATGCAAGTCATTTTGTGGTGAGTGTTGAGATGTGCACCAGCACAAAGAATGATGCAAAAACAGAAATTACATGCAGGTCGTCTCGCGAGTCAATAAGGAAGTATAAAATAGGAATCTAGTGCAAACACTGTATTATGCAACACCAGTGCGTTCAGACCGTGTAAGGGTGAACTTTCAAATATTAACAGTGCAATTATATATGATATACGTTAACAAAACATCTATTGTGGAAAGACGATAAGCATAATATAAAATAATACAGCGACCGTGGTGGCGGAATAAAATGTACATGAAGAGAGCGTTTTGCCACACTAAAAACAATAATTCACCCACGAATAGTCACGTAATCTAATGCAATAAACCCGCCCTGCTGGCTACACTCTCCGGATCACTGGGAAGCTTCCAAGCTCGACCTCCTCCGCCTCACTTTTCCCTTTTTTCTCTGCTTATTTTTCTTTACTCGGATTTTATCACAATATGCCACAAAAAGCAAAGTAGTGAACAAGAATGTAAGAAAGAAGAAGTAGCAGGAGTGAAAAGGAGATCGTTATAATGCTCTTTATATATGAAGGCGCTATTAGGAGAAAGAGAAAAAACGGAGCAGCAGTGTGGTACTTAAATACATGGAACATACTTTTTCTATGGTATAGAAGTATAGCAATAACGATAACTAACGTAGTAATACATAAACGCGAAGTGTGTATTATAGCGCGTCGACGGATGATATCGTTTCCCCGTCTTTGTACCAGTACTCATTCATACTTTATTCTCTACTATGTATGAAAAGTGGAAGGCCGGGGAATTGTTGTTCTAAAGTGGAAATGTGTATTGTGTTAAGTAGTTAAGGTTGTTTACAATGAATGTGAACCAAATGGCTGTGTGGCAGTTAAGTTGTCGACTTTCCTTTCAACACAATATGCACACTTTGCACACACAAGTAGTATGTTTCAAGGGAATTACAATATCTACAAGAACAACCTACAACTTACAAAATCAAATGACAGAGATAAAGTGACCAAATTATGTGGAAGATTTGCGCACTCTTGAAAATGTGAGAGATTTCTCTTCACTTTCTCTTCATGTGGTATATTATAACAATAAATTGATTTACCTCAGCTTCAGATTTACCCCACTTGAACAAATTACCTTGCTTCTGACTCCGAATTGATTCTCCGTCATTTCATCTTTGCTTTTGGTAGTTTAGATTTATCTCTAAGCTTTTTATTAGTTCTGGGCAATTCATTGTTTGCTGAAGCACTTGTTTTTTATTTTCCTTTCCCGTTATGGTTATAATTACTAATTGCTATATTTTCCTTTATTGCTTCAAACAAAAACATTGTTGGTAATATTAAGTTGCATGACTTTCTTGTTTTTGAAATGAAACATGTTATGTTTCTGAATGAAATTCTGCACCAATGTTATTTCAATATCTGAACATGTTTACCTTTATTATCATAATAATTACTTTCTTCAAAGGGGTAATATAAAACAATAATACCGCAAGATGACGGATACTTTCATTAAACAAGTCTAAAATGTAAAGATATTGAATAAAGTGGAGTCGTGAGGTATTATAAGTTACACAATTACAATCTCGACAAACTTAAACAAGTCAAAATTGTTTTCACTGGTTTTGGAAAAAGGTTATCATCATGAAGCGGGTGGGTTTCAATGCATTTTTGGTGTTTTACAAGCTCAATCACACTGTTTAAGTTTCTAAAAGGGGCATTGTACGATACAGTTTGGAGTAGACGGAGTGGGGAATATTATATTGAGACAGAGGCTAGACAGACTCTTGTTTAAAAGTTAAATAAAAGCAACGTAAAGCATCTTGATGTTTCCTTCCTTTCCCATATAAGCTGCATACTTTCCTCCTTCGTTACAGCTGGGCAAGCCACGGAGACGTGATGCTCACTTTAATAGGAGCGACCAAAAGTAAAAGTTTCCAAGTTGAAGGTAGGGAGCATCGGTGTCTCATCGAGAATACACGAACCCGAAGATATCAAACTTTTATATACTCAAAAAGGCTGACTTGTTTTATAACTGATGCTTTCTTTGTCGTCGCTAGACAAGAGAGACAAATAATGTTGAACAGTTCAATCCCCTCTCGTTGTCTCGTTGCTTCCCGATTCCACTGCATCAAAAGATAAAACTACAGTTTCAAATGAATCAGAATATTGTACAATCTATTCTTTTATATGTGATCACTCTTTCTGCTTGAGAAAAACTGCAGACTATAAAGTAAATAACGAGATCTAGACACAAATTTAGTTTTATATCAGACAGACGTACCTAAATTGTTACTTTAGAATTATTTCAGCAGAGGTAGACAGGCTCCCTAAATAAATGTTTGTCACGACTATGTTGCATATATTATGCTATTCAAGCATTTTATTCGCTGTCGTCTGTGAGAGATAGAAATATCGACAGAAACTCGGCGCGTAATTAGTTGCCATTGATGAAGAAAATATTTTTTGTTTGGAAATATACCAAATATTGCCGGAGATTCTCTATCATCTTTTAAATATGGTTTAAAATATGCCTATCTATTTTTTATGTAATGCAGAGTGAAACTTTAATTAGCTTATTTGTCATAATTTATGATTGCAATTAATAATTTTACTAAATGAAAGGCACATCATTTTAGTGTTCATGTTTTAATTCACCATTTCACACTTTTCCATTCGCTTCATCATAAAAATGATGGTTACCATTTCTTATATGTAATAATAATAATGAAATCATGTTTTACATCAATGCAAAACTGGCTGATTGGAGTTTCTGTAGACTACAAGTAAGCGGCGGATGTGGAGACGGTTGTAATTAACCTAAAGAATTAATAAATCGATGCATTGAGGATATGCACGTGTACGGCATGAGTAGTCCTTCAGAATTGGTGACCTTGTTTTCATCTCTGCTCTCACAACTTTTATTTGAATAATTTTCCTTTTTCTAAATAGAGTTCAATGGGATTATGCAAATAGAATACTTATTGAAAATATTTGTAGGAAAAATTCTGAGATTCATATCAGCCATCAGCGTCAGCATCAGTTCACAGTAAAGCAATTACGAGCACGGCTAGTAATTCAGTAATGCTGCTACGGACAAATTCTAGCTTTAAGGTAAGCGATGTTGTTTGGAAGAATAATGAATTTGTGTATCAAAGACTACGTATTTAGTTGACCCTTAATAATCAGTATAAAAACAGACACAAACATGTAAAAATTTAAATTACAACCAAAACCCATGAAATTCGCTCGTGTAGTAGATAAAATGCTTCTGCTTACCTTAGTTTTCATAACCAAAAACTTGGTCCCAGTTGGTATATCAGTACATAAAACATCACGAACTCGAAGAGAGTTAATATATTGAGTTACATTTTGTATTTATCCTTTATCTTTCTTAATTTTTTACTCATGTCGTAAATTGTAACTTATTCTCAACAGTGAAGTGCAGCTAGGGATTGATACTTTGGGCATATTGTAAATGCACGAATAGTGCGTGTCGTACACACAAATTTTCTACGTTTCCATTTAATTGTTATTTTTATATATGTAGCGTAACAATTTTAAATTCATATAATTCCTTAAATATTTCTAATTTATTGAAAACTAAAAGTTAGTGAAATTGTATCTTTTAAAAGTTTCGTTTAATTATTGCTTAATGAAATGGCATTAGAATGAGAAAGGTGTAAAAAATCTCAGGAACTTTACAAGATTTGTAAACAAAGTTTAGTGATCGTTGAAATTAAAATTTACAATGGTTAATGAGAAATTATATCAGCATTCGATGTTGGTTATCCAAATCGCTTTGCTAATAACACTTTCTTGGGTTGACTGCGTACCAGTTAACAGTGAGTATGATTATGCTGTGAAATAAGTTCATAATATGTAGTTTATAATTATAATTATCTGTTTTATAATATTATAGCAATCTGTTTTTTTCTTTCTAGAATACAATCACAATAAACTACCTGACCGAAAGTACAACCCGAACGTAAATCGCTGGCAAAGAGATGCACAGTCACAGCCACATCATCCAAATCAATATGATGCTAATGCTTTTCGTCGTGAAACTCACTTCATGTCAAAAGAACCGTGGATTGTTGACCCGCATCAACCAACTGACAATCGTATATTCCGTGAACGAAACCACCAACATGAACGAAATCGGTTCCGGCAACCACCTTTCGAAGCTACGCAAATAAAACGGCAACAGCAGCGACAACAAGAAGCACGACCAATTTACGTGGCAAAGGATTTTCCTCCTGTCCAAATGAGAGATGCTACAAAAAATGCTGGTATTGTTGATAGGAACTCCACCTTTCTCATTGAATATGATGTGAGCGATAAAGACGTTACATACGAAACAATCATGGAAGTCGAAGATACTAATTAAACTGGTATACATGTAAATAATTTAAGTATTTAGTGAATAAATAGTAAAAAGTGAATTTTAACATGTCATTTTAATGAATATTTATTCAATTCAATTTTCAAATACTATTTTGTAGAGACAAAGAGAGAATAGCTTTATAGTAATAAAATCAAACTTCGATTCAAACAAGGTTAAATCTCGAAATTTCAAACTTGCATTTCTTTTGCTTCACTTATTTCAGATTTTCTGGCATAAAACACAGTAAAAAAGTCGTCTATGTACATTATTAGCAAAGCGTAGACGATGTCATTGAACTTAGCTTATTCTAAGTTTGTTTAGTTATCTTTGTGGGTTGTCGGGAAAGTGCTTAGTGAAGTGAAAATTCGTTTCCCCCCAAAAAATTACGTAGTGATTCACCAATACAAAATGTATGTAGTGCTTTACCTCCAACTCCAAGTACTCAGAAGTCATAGGAAAGAAAGTAGGAAAAGTAAAAAAGCATGATATGAAAACACGCGATAAAAAGTTTTTCTTCTCATCCACTTTTTCTTCCTTTTTTTCATTCTGTTCCCCATTATTTAGGTGCTATTACATGAAACGTGAAGTCCGTATTTTCTTGTTTGAGAAAAAGATTTTCACTCCTTGATGCTGTTTACGACAAGTGCATTGAGTTACATAATACTCATTTTCATGTTAATAATAATATTAATAATAGTTAATGATAGTGCAGCAGTGTGTGAAGGAGAAGAAAGCGAAATGGTAGAAATTGTATTAATAGGATCAGTACAAAACTAGTAATAGGTCATATTAGCAGAGCTTATAATACACAATCGCAGTGAGCAGAAGAGCAAAAGACGCAATGTGGTGTATAAAATGCATGATATTATGACTATGTGTGTGAGCGGAGAAAGGGAAACGGAGCAGTTTGGTGAATAGACTCATAATAAAAGAAGTAATTCCCAACACAGAAGAAAAAGACATAATAATATTCAGCTGACAGATCTTTAATTCTCAAGCTTTGAGAATCTAATTACTCTCCGAGCTCGAAACTTTGGGTCTATTAATTTGCCAAGAATTGTTACAACGCTTTTACTCGGTTATTGTTGCAGAGTTGTTGCAGCAGTCTCTGAAGCTTAAGCTTGTTCAAAAGGAAAACGCATGCTTTGTATCTTTGCATGTATAAAAATGAAACTTGATGTGTTTTTTTTTTACTTTCTTCTCTTTAACTTCTTTCCATCGTTATTTTTCTGACACTAGAAAATTTTCTTCGCAGAGAAAGTATTTTAAGTGCTTAGGGTGTTTGTGTGTATAAAAAAAGAAGGAAGCTGCTGCTTCCACGAATACTCACGGATTCTGTCGCTCGTTCGTACTACTGAACTGAACAATCTCACAGAGAGTCGCATATTATTTAGTGTTCAAAGTCTTACAAAGTAGAGAGGAGCAGTGCAAGCAGGGATGCGAATGAGCGAGCGAATATTATGAAAGTTGTTACCGAAGAAATAAAGATTTTTGTATTTTTACCCTTACTCATTCCCAGTCTTTTTTTTCTCTCTTCGCTTTTTCTACTTTGGTTGGACTACAAGATCCATTTGCTCTACTACTGTGACTTTTGTTAGACGCAGCTGTCTCTTCTTACGCTTCTCACTCAAGTCATAAAAGTGCTCACGGCTTGGTGTCGACAGAAACTGCGACTCTCCTAGCTGGATGGAGCAGAACACAAGTTTGGCCGAATGCTCTGTGTAACAACTGTTTTATACTATTTGTTCAACAGGATCAAAGTCAAAACAAGGTTTCCTTCACTTTTATACTTGTATTATGAATGTGTGTGTGTATTACTTATGTTGCTCTATTTTTCTTTCTCCGAGAAAAGTCAGTGAGAAACAAGGAATGCGGAGATCCGACGCTAGGGTGAAGCTCTCTATGCTCTTTCATTAAGCCACTGGGAAAGTGAGTGAATCAAGACTGGAACGTCAAGCGAGCGGCATAGTCCAAGCGAGATTCTCATGGTTGAGGTTGAGGGAAAAGAAAAGAGAGGAAAGTGTTTACCCGGTAATAAAATAAAGTTCAATATGTCGGAACCAACTGCCTACCAAAGGCTACACAAAACACTGAGCGCTGGCTGGCGTCCGTCTGTAAATGGTGGAATTAGAATAGCGCTTTTCTAAGGGAGAGACAGTCAGAGAAAGAAAGAAAAAAACAAAAGTGAAAGTGCTCTAGTGCTTGGCTCAGAACACTATACCCAGTTTTCCTTTTCGTGTTGGTTCTCTGTAGTCTGTAGGTGGTTGCTTGAATTGTGTCCCCTGAAAGGAGTGAATTGCTCTGTTGTAGACTGTCGGTTGTAGGCAACTATGTGTTTAAGTACTTGAGTGATTGAGTAAGTACATTCAGCCAGCAGGACAAAAGTCATGCTGGAAATGCGAGCCTGTCCTTTTACACATGCACTCCACTTGTACTGGTCGTTTCGTGTTCCTACAAGCGTACTACATTCTTTGACCATGAACGCTTGAAAGTAGAGGTGCAGGAAAATAATTAGATACTTTTTTCTTCAATTAGGTAGGTACTTTCCTTTTATATTTGTAGACATGATTTTACAAAGTACATACAATTGCATATTATTTCATGGCAAAATATAATCAAATAATCCAGCACTAACGTAACACGTAGTACAAACCAAATATTCATACAGAACATGGCGCCCCAATTATTTCAAAGTACTTTTCTGTCTTGTACATTTTTATCTACTTCTTCGAAAAGAAAATGACCAAAGTGTCTCAGACGTTTTTGCACATATATTATATTCAACAAGCTCGACTCCGCATTTACAGGGAGGAAAAATGGAAAGTTAAAGAGAAAATCCGTTTAGGTACACAAATCTCAAAGATATTTGAGTTCTCCTGTTTGTATGGTTAAATACAATCGCGTGCCTTTGCCATTTTTGTAGGAAAAACACACGAGCTTTAAAAAAATAATGGAATAGAAAAGGAAGATTGCATTTTATCGTTGAAGGTTTATATTGGAAACGTCGTTGATGATGATAGTTTTCGTACTTTTTATACATATACATTTCGGTTACTCTGCTGATCATTTTCTTGGCTCGTTGTGAAGAGTTCCTTTGAATAAAATCTAGAAGCGTACGACTTGATTCCGCAGGATGAATGTGAAAAAGTATGTGAGTCTTGTGTAAAATGGTATACTTTCTTTCTCATTCTCGTTTTCTGTATGCACCGCCAATGAAACCTAAAATTTATAAATGTACTTGTAATGTCTAACTGGGCCTTTCTCGATCTGCTTGCCTTCCCCGCTTTTTCATTCTGCCTCGCTTCTAACAATTTTTCTTGCTTCATTCTTTCATTTCTTTTCTGAATTGGAATAGAAGGAGAAGAAGAGCGGAAAGAAAAGACTTTCTCTTTTTCCCTCCCCGATACTTTTCTCTCTCAACTGGTGTATAATCCTTCAAGTTGGCTTTTACAAGTGTTCATGGAGCATGTAATGTATAAATACCTATGACGAATGAAGATACGTTTCTCTGAAAAAATGCATTTAAAAGGAAGGCAGCAGTCAAGTGCGATATGCGCTGTGTGTGTGTGTGTGTCTGGAGGTCCATGGAAATGTTTAAAACGTAAGTGTGCATTTCTCTGCTATATTTTCATCGATATCATGGGATCTTTCCTACATTACGTACAGCTATGAATGTGCCTATATGCTTTGTAATATTTACTCGAAGTTGAAGACATTTTTTCGACTTTTTTCTCCATTTCCATTTTACTTTTCTGCTTTCTTTCTAGATTTTTATACATGATGAAGAATTTTCGTTTGAGAATGGAATCCACTTTTCGAGCCGTTTTGTTTGTCCTTCTCCTTTTCTGTGTTTGCTGGTTCCCTTCTTTCTTTTTCCCATTTTTTGCCCTCCACTCTCGATTACAGCTAAAAAATCAGCAAAAATACAAAAGAAGAAAAGAGTACTGAACTGACTTGTTTGTAAATGTAATATTGAAGCTTTTACAACAAGATGTGATGATCATCAGTATTTCCAGGAAAAAACCTTCATGAATTTCCCCGACAGTTCCAAAATGCGTCGTTCAAGCAATTTCTCTTTGGTTTTGGTTCATGGATGACGGTCGAGCAACTGGAGAATTGGGAAGGTTGTTTGCTTCCATGCACATACCGACATACCTATTACACTTTACTTTCTCATGTGTCTTTCGATGTAACGACAAACAAAAGTACAAGGCTCGTTCTTCCTTTTGGTTGCAACACAAACATACAGACTGCTCGCGTAGTGTATTTTGACTTGCTTAAGGAAAATGTCAATGCGCCTCCCTCCTCCTTTTTCTCCACTTTGTGTTTTTTCAAGAAACAAAAACGTCATTTCTGATCTACAATATAATTTATGCAGTGTAGAGGACCCAGGCGGATTTGTATTGGAATCACGTATTGATTGCGTGACAATTTGTAACAAAGAGTAGAAATTCTCGTGCAGTAATTTCAGTATTCTAGAGAATTCTTCAATTGGCGTATCAAATAAACTAGACTATCAATATTTATTATTATATTGTTGAAAGCATGAAAAAACTTATTTGAAGAGGGCAGAACGCCGCCTAGTGGTTCATGGATATGATCGAAAATTACCTCAGTACTAGACGTTTCACTGCGTAAGTACGTAAAACAAATTAAGTTTGACATTATTTAGCCATTTAGAATTAAAACCACAGGGGGCACGAAAAATAGGTGATTTTAATGTTATTTCGCTTAATACATAAAGGCAACTAAAGTTCACTTTGCATCAAATTATCACGTTAGTGTTGGCGAAATATTACTCTAGTCATCATATAAATTATTTTTACTAATATTTATGTGATTGTACATATCTCTGTATACAATACCTAAGTAGAAATAATTTTGTTAAGTATCTTATGTAAATCTCATAAAATTCACACCACTCATCACCTTTCATCAGTAATATTTTGTGCTGACTATTATGAAACATTGATAACTCAAAGTTTAAAATAATTTATTCGTCCGAATGCTATGAACCCAACAACTTTCACTTGTAAAAAATAATGGCGCACAACACGACGTCAACGTTGTGTTGTACCCCAAATGCCAGTTGCAACAAACTTGAAAGTGGCATCAAAGAAAAGCGAAGTACCTACATAAGGTCTCAAGGTACATTACAAGATTTCACTAAATGGCAGAAAATCTAGAGCAGCCTCATGAAAAGTTCATGGAGTACAATTAAATGAAGCACCGAACAGACATATGAAATATGTATACCCATTACATCTTTTAATCTTTCTTACTTATTTATATACCATATAAAGACGCGTATTTAGCATTTTTCTTTAAAGCAGCAGCATGGACGCTAGACTGTATTAACATTTCTTTAAATAACTGTTTAATAGTAATAGTCAGGAAGTTTACTTTCAGTATGAGTGACAGAAAAGCATGATTCTAAATAAATTTTATGCGGTGATGGTTGGTAGGTGTTGTGCAACTTGAACAATTCTGGCTTTTCCTGCCATCCATCCAGAGTCTGCACATAGAAATAACGGCTGACGATTAAATCCGAAAAGTGATGCGGTCGGTCATGAATGATAGTGCGGTGATGGTGGTGGTAAAACGAAGACTGACTCTCGGTGAGTGAGCGAACAAAAGTGGAAAGACCACCCAAAGCAAAACAAGCAAAAAGCTCTCCGTGACTTAAGCCCTTTCCCTAATTCCTTCTTATTTCCTTTCAATACAATGGAGCACACACATCTTATTCCGCCTAACGCTACCGTGCTTCACGACGATATAATAGACCGTTATTCCAGTAAAGGATTCAGGTAACTCATTATTCGATCTCGTACAACAAGGATACAACAATGAAGTGACTTTGTGGAAGGATTGGATGAAAAGAAACACAAGCCATTATGATACATTTCAATGCAGCCAGCCAAATAAGAGGAGGTAAAGGAGAAGTGAGGATTCGAATAACCACGTAAGTAGCGAGTGTAGCAAGCTGCGGTAAATGCTACTATGTCATGTCATTAAATTACTTGAAATCTCCTCGTCTATCTCTCAATTACATACATAAGTAGAGATCAGTGGTAAACGGCCGCCCTGAGTGAGTGGTAGAACGAAAAGAACCATGTCACTTCCTGCCAAGTACAATAATACGCTACTTTCACCCACTACTCAGTCCTAATTTTCCCTTCGCTTTATACTCGTCCCATTCTGTTTGTGTTAGTATCACTTTTATTCAGTTTACTCTCATTTTTATTTATAAAACACTAATTTTAATTGACAACAATAAAGAAAGGTGCCAGACAAAAACTTTAAATGGATATTCAAGTGGGGATGACTTGATGCATGAAATGTTCACGTATGATGTAACCAGTTGACAACAGGCGGATAAAAGATTAATCCTTATAATGTATTAATCACACTTTCTTTCCCTCAAACACCAGTTGTTACACAAGAACAATATGTGGAAAATGTTTCAATAATATTGTATTTGGTATAAGTAGAAAATGATGGATGATTGATCAGATTGATGTCAAATTGCATAAAACAATTACGAAGGTGTTCATTGAGATTCCGTATTGTCCTGTGCTTTGAAGGTTTCCACAGAGGAGTGTGAAGTAAAACCTCAGCATCACTTTTGCTGTCTTGTGATCTTATTCACTCATCACAATGGAGTTTACGCTGCAATTCGGCGTAGTGTTTTGTTTGCCTTTGCCACAATACGGCTCGACGCCGCATTTCCCCTGAACGCTCTAGTCACTTTTTAACAGGAATTTCATCGTTTGCTTTCCAAGAAGCTAAAAGCTTTCTCGAAATCGTTAGATCCTTGCTTCTTCGCGTTCCATAATAATACTAATGCCACATACCCGAACTCTAGCAGCAGCGGCTCAGTGGTAAGCAAGCAGGCCAAAGCAAGATCGTGTGATCCCAGGATGACGCATCTATAAAAAACTTGGAGCAATTCAAAGAAAGATGAGAGAGTGAGAGAGACGAGAGAATGATACGCTTTTATATCAAACTACCTATGCGTGCTGCAACTGTTTTACGGTGAAAAACGGAGGTGAAATCTCGACTCAATTCGTTGTTCACGTCGGATGGACTGGAGGAACAAAACCCTCTTTTTGGTAATGTGCGGAGCACCAGGAGGTTGTGTGGAGATAAAAAGGATGTTGCTACTTTTTGTACCACCACTTCAAACATGCCATCATAATCAGAAAGCAGAAACGACAAACGGGTACTTTTTCATCGGCGACTCCCTCTTTTTGAGAAGTGATTTTATATTGAGTACATATAACATAATACAATACAATGCCCATTATGTAAAAATTCTTAAATTCGACTTATTTATAAATAAAAAAGTGCAATGAATGAGAGCACATTTTACTGTATTCGGTGGATTTGAATCACGCTGTTCACATGATTTGACCTTCATTCACCCTTTAACCTTTACGAAAAGGCGCATCAAATTTTTATTTACCCAGAAAACAAATGCGCTTATTCACGTGTAACATTAAAATTAATTTACGAATTATCTGGAATTTCCTAATACCCATTTAATACTTGTTTTTTTTTGTCTGCAACTCCAGCGGCCCACATTTCTAATTCAGCAATTTGGAAATTCTGCTTCGTGACCTCACAAATTATCAAAAAAGGGCAACTCAAATTTAAGTGTGTCACCAGGCTCACTGTCACCTAATTCTGTCTAGTCTCTACTAACCAGAACTTCCCTATTCTAAAATCCGTAAAAAACCAATTGTCGTTTACATTCCACCTTTACAAAGATTTAATGACTTGACAAACAGATTTTTCACACTTTGACATGCATGCGTGGAATTGGCTACATTATCACCACGCTTGTTTTTTATTCCAGGAGAGTCACGCATTCACGGAGTGAGTACTCTTGCATAAGCCCCAAACTCCCAACCTCCCAACTTTTACCCTAGTGCCAGTTGTTCGGTGTGGGTATATAACGTAACCTTTCGCGTTAGTAGTAGCTCTCGGAAATTATATTTGTAGTTTATCTCGCTAATGCACCGCACACTTCTAGACAATGAGGCAGAGTCAAAAACGAAGGAAATCACTATAATATCGTGTAATGCCTCTAATTCATTGCCTCCTAAAGAACCTCTTTCACTATTATTATTACCGCACACATCCGCTCAAGTAGCACATTAAGAAGCCATGCAGTAATCCCTACTTATGCATGAGTAAGCCAAGTACATAATCTCTCTCTTCTTTCCTTTCACATAAGTAATATAAAGCTCACATAAAAAGTGCAATAAAATGTATTTATTTAGAGTCTGCCACTACTTTCACTCTCTCTGCCAATGTGCCTACTAAACTCAATCGTACAAATGTGGAACGATGATCATGCTACCAATAACTCCTTTCATTAGAACCTTTTTATGCACAATTGCATTTTTCGAAAAGGGAACGTTTCTGCCTGCATCGGTGTAAACGAGACCTTTCATTTTGAAAGTTTTACTTAAATGAATCAAAGGCAGTCTAATTTCTAGCGCGTTCCCAAAGAGAGTTTCAGCATGTGACCGAAAGATGAGATGAGAGGAATAAACATTTCAGATCAATTCAGCATGATGGAAAGCTGGTTCAGAGAAATCCGATGGTAAAACGTCTTGCTTACTTCGGTGTGCTCTGCAGCCTTCGGAACATCTTACCATTATTCATTTATTCCGTTTACATGTTTCGTGTGTATAGCTAAAGATTTTGTTCATAAAAGAAAGGGAAAAAAATAATCAATATGAAAGGAAAAAGGAAGGGGAGTAGAAGTGAAGCGGAAAAGGAATCTCATGCTGTTTTACACACTCATACACATGCACTCACACATGCACATCTCTCTCTGGAGAACGAGCAGAAAACACGCTCTTATATTCGTTTAGCCAAAAATACTACATTACAATGTCTAAAAGGGTATAATCATAGTATACCCAGTTTACATTTCCAAAGAATTCTTTTGTGCAGACTTAGGAAAAGTGAAAGCAGTATACTTCTCGTATTGTTATGAATCGCAATGCGAGTATTATAAGCCCTATGCGCATTTTCACAAGCTTTAAGACTGATTTGTTTTAAGAATCGTAGAATCTTAAGTACGATGTTATCAGACCAGATGCAACCTGCTGTTGAGTACGTAAAGAAATGTAATCGGAGAAAGTTAGCAGGAATTATTGAAAATCCACGGGAAAGATATAATTCTTTACAAATCCGAATAAGCAAAGCTGACTTTCTCATTGTTGACATCTATTTCAAATCTTCTTTGTGCATTCCGGAAACTCATAAGGAAATATTTACCCAAAAGGCATTTTGAAGACAAGTTAAACAAGCCGCTGTATTCTCCCGGGTGGGCACATGTTATAAAACTCCTTCGCACTTATGTAATCAAATTAAATAACATGATGCTTTGAGAAAATTATCGTGCCGTGATCGTTAATCTTCTTACCTAACTTTATGCTTCCATTCAAAGCTCAGACAAGTTATATCACAGAGTCAATTTATTATTTTTATTTCATTTAACCCTTGCTTAAGTAAAAATAGAAACATTCGACTTAAATGACACGCAGGTTGACTTTAGTCAATGGAGATGCCATTTTCCAGTGTTTAACGAAAAATGAATGAATGTACAGGGTTTTAAATTATTCAATTAAAATATGAAAATCCAAATTATGTCGTGCACTTTCATCTTACTACCAACGTGTGGATGTGTGATGTGTTGTGTACATGGCCTTCAGTAAAGCACGTAGAGAGGAGTGGAAGCTGGAAACTGAAGACTCCATAATCTGTTTGAGGTGGAGGCGAAGGAAATAAATTTCCTTTTGTCGACTCTAGACATTTTTTATTTAAAGAAACTACGTTTTAGCATTATAAACGTGTAGATTTAGCAGTATAAATTTTGTATTCTCATGATGTGAATTTGGCCTTACAAATATAATAAACCGCATGCCTTTCCTGTGTGCCAGCGTTCTCCCGTCTTTCTGAATGCACTTACGTAAATCTTGAAGCAATGATAAAAAATTACTTTTAATGGGTTTGCAAGTATACGATTTCCGCAACTCATTGAGTAGGTTGTTTCTCCTTGCAGAACAGAACGGAGGAAATGGCAAAATGGTGAATAAATAGCAGGAGCAGCAAAAAAGAATTTGTTTTCGCGGTGATGACACAGGCGGCTCCCGTCGTGTGCACAAGCGTTAAAAAGTGTGTTCGAGAAAACGTCCAATTCGATAAATATTGTAGTGCTCATGACAAGAGGCAAGATTTATTGGTAGTATTTGAATTATGCACACTTTGACTAGAGACTAGGAGTGTCACTCGTTACCTTCGACTATTAATCTAAGAATAGGTACATCGTGTAGCATTCCAGAAATAGGCTGAAAAATACCTACATTTGTGTAATAGACATGGGTACAATGAATGAAGATATTATTGGATGTCCAATTTCAAGTTTGGAATGGAATATAGGACTTACTTACAGGACATACGGTAGTACATATCTATTCCAAAAATAAATGGGTTCAAACTGTTCCAGCTAAGAAAAGAAATGCTCGTACGTACAGAAGTACAGTAAAAATAGGTAGATTTCTTTTCTTTTTTCTAGAGCGTAAAAAGTAGAAGCATCTAGGGACAAAGCAAGTGCAATTCAGGAAAAAGAAAGACTCCTTCAGGATTTTCACAGTTGTTTGTAAGATAGACGCAGACGGATTCAACTGAAAAGAGAAAAGAAGCAATTCCTTAAACAATATGTTGGTTGGTAACACAAGAACAATGTTTTAAGATGAAAAAATTTGTGAAAGTAAGGCGCGAGCATTTTACATTTCAGCTACACCCTGAAAAAACTTTATTGGAGAAGGATCATGTCTTTACTTTTAAAAAGGCTCCTTTCCGATATACCATGTACATAAGTATGTAAGTTTGATAAAAAATTTACATCTGCTGACCTAAAACTTTTATAATGGAATCTTTAATTCATTTAATTTCAACCGTTAGCAATTTACTTACCCATAATGTTTTAAGACGATAACCTCGTAATCTGAAGAATCTAAAATCTATAGAGCTTTAAAATTGTGAAATCGATTTTATTTAAAATTCCCATTTGCAATTGCAATTTTTTATTTTATCCGGTCTGGTATATTAAATGTGGGTGAGTGTAAGTATTTATTTAGTAATTTTGTTTCATGTGACTGGAAGATTTCAATCTGCGTGTAAGAAATGACATCAAAATCATTATTTGCAAAAATTTAGGTTTTCATAAGTTGAAAGGGACGGAAATGACAAAGCAGACGTCAAACAAGCGAAATTGATTTTCCCTTTTAAACCCTTCCAATGCATGTACATAAAATGTGATATAATATCGTAGTTTATGTAGGGCCAGCTTGCAAAACGAAGATTTATAGGCCGCCTAGAAAAATTCAACTCTTCTAATCTTCTTTCATGAATTGGTAGTTTCCACTACATTTAGTTAAAAGCTCAAGAATGGCCAAATTGTATTGGTTGTGTGGCGGCACACAGTTTAATTCTTTTGTTCATTGTTCTCAAGCACGAGCACTTGAAATGAGGAAAGTATTTGTGTGCATCTTTATTTATATATGCAAAAGAGGAATTTTTTGAAACCGCTGTCTGTTTGGTTGGTTTCCTGTTTGATGCCTTTGTCGAGTAATCATCATCATCTCCGTCTATCTTTTCTGCTTCGTTCGTAAAATCGACTTCCACTCTCTGGAGAGGCATAATAATAAGTAATATGGAAACCGTTCGTGTTGGTCTCTTTCAATATTCTACGCAACTATTCTAGCCACATTGATAAAATTTATCACTTTTTCTTTCTTTCTTCTGCTTCTTCTTTTCTTTCCCCGTTCTCCTCACTCCACATTGCCTTACACAGAGGTTGTAAACAGTGTAAGTACCAAAATTTCCCCATTATTTCCTGCTCTTTAAAGTTGTATGTGGGGAACATTACACACACAGCAGCCCAGTTTCCTTTCATTTTTTGTTGTTGAGAGGCACTCGCTCATTCTTAGTTCCGATCAAGCTACAGTTACAATGTGTGCACTATACCTATGTACTCTATATTCACGTGTGTGCAATATTGGAGCAGAGTTAAAGCAGAAACTTGCTGTGCGGTGGAAATGATAAAAAATTGGCTTTCATTGCATGACTTTGGTGGTTTCGTTTTTCCTTCATGCACATGCTTGTCTTGTTCACTCCCTCCTGTATCGTAACGACATATTGTTGAAGTGAGCTTTGAATTGTGTGTGTGTGGAGAAGAAAATACAAACATATTAAATCATTGTAGCTTTACACCTACCATTTCGATGCCTTATTTTTCAAATTTCCTCAACGCAAGTTACGATATCAATGCGAAGGATTTTATTAGTTTCTGTTCTAAAATCAAAGGTTATCTACTCTGCGCATAATGGACAAGCCGACTAGTTACAAAATAGTTTTGCGGCTTGTATCAGTTATCAGTTTGTTCAAGAGAAGCTCTTTTCCTGTGCTCTTTTTATCAGTATGTCTTTGACCCCTCTTTCACGGAAGCAATTTCATCAAACCTCCACGGTTCACTTGGATTGATTTTTTTTTGTAGAAAAGTGCGTTTTTATTTTATAACAGGGCTCAAACAAAGTGATACCACTTTTATTGCTCAAATACCCTGTAAACCACTAATTTGAGAAAATGTCCATGGAATGGGTTTATTATCATGTTAAAATGAACTTTTCGATTTAGTTGTAGCCAACAAATTTATCACTCTACATTAATTAAATGAAATTTTCACTCTCACTTTTCATCATTGATTGATTAATGAAAGTAAGGTTTTCCAGTCAACTTGTCAACTCGCATTTTGTATTCCAGGTTGATTTGAGACAGTGCTCTGTGTTTCGTTGGAGGCAAAGAGAATAAAAAATGCTTTTTGTTTGTACTTTGTGGATGGTTGGGTGGGAAGGCTTAAAATTTGTATTTCCTCTCTTTCACGAGATATGTGTCATGTCTCATGTGTCACAAGCTCATTCATTCTTCTCTTTCAACGACTTTTCTCTCTCAAGTGCTCTAACGCTGTTTGCCGCTGTGTTGGCGTGACGTGGTGAATGCGATGAATAAAACGTAAGCAAACCAGTCAAGTCTTGTGCAATAATATATTATCATGAAGAAGTGGAGAAGAAGATGATGATCAGCATGAAACATTGTACAAAAGGATCTATTCGGTACGACTCGGCAGATGAGGGTGCGATCCCGATGAATTTTCAAGCGTTTCGCTTCCTCGCTTGCTTATGTAGTCAAAGAGGCAGGGAGAGCACGGAGAAACGAGAGGAGAGAAGGAAAAGGCAAGCAGAAAAGAATACTATATTATGTATAAAGTAATAGGATTCGGAGCATGAAGTCTTCTTCTACAATAGTTTGGACATCCTAAGGTGTTTGTGGCATTCGCAATAGAAGCTACAAAGCAAACCGAGCCACCTAAGTCAAACGAAAGGCAAACGAGAAGTCAAAAGGAAAAGTAAAAGCAAGCAAAGCGATGTTGCCTTACGAGACATGTCAGCTTATACACTTTATACGGACTCGGTTAAGTGAGCCTATCCAATGCCAGACTAACGCGCATACGGCTTCTCTTCTCAGAATGGATACGACAAAGAATTTCGGATGAATATTGGAAAGTTTGTCTCATGCTCCACCATTGTCCCCTTCGTTTACACTAAAAGTAATTCTTGTCGGTGTTTAGGGTGTATCCATAGTGAAAATGTTTTCTTTCTCTTTATTGTTACCAATTTTGATGCTACACAGATTTATTTTCCGCTCTCACCATAATCAACGACAGAATAACATCCATGGATAAAATATGCATACTGAAACATAAGCATCATTCTGCTGTCCTTGGCTTGTTATTCCTCTCTCCTGGAATACAGATAATTTTCCTGTTAATATGCTTTCTCCATTTCCGAGGAGTGCGACGTGTCACTCATTTTATTCCTTTATCTTAAGATCAACGACGAGTGGTGGGCAAGGAAAAGATACTCCAATGAATGGCTCCATTTTCCCCGTCATCTCTTTTCTTCCTTCCCATAACAAGGTGTCAATATGCCGTACTCTACCCTCCCAAGTTTGTCTATCACATTAATATGTTGTGATATCATTTTCTCCGATGCTCTTAATCACAGGCGTAGGTTAAAAAGACTCAAATCAATAAAATGTGTTTGCACAGTTCATTGGTTACCAAGTTTTCACGTAGCTTTCTACATGTTCAAAATCTTCCAAACTGATCACTGATCTACTACAAAGCATTAGATACATCTATTGAGCATTATGCAAGTAATAAAGCTGAAAAAAAAGTAAGGAAGCAAATCCTCAGCAAGCCATAAGCTTTATTGCATGGACGAAAGCTTCATTGAACTGATCCGAGTGATCCGACACAAAGATTGATGTCCAAGCTTTTACCTGCCGACAACAGCAGCAAAGAAAGCGTCCAGTCAGACAAGGAAAAAAATGGTCATGCAAAAATTGTGTTATGTTAAACCTGCATATACAACTGCAATTAAATAGATAGTAAATAATTTATTAATAGCATATGTAAATAATTAAGAATTTAAAAAAATAGAGTAGGTGGCTACCGTGATAAAACTTTTTTATAACAACTCAGGAACGACAAGTATTTACAAAAGACTGATGGTTTTTGAAGAGAGGAAGCGATTAGACGTCGAAAGGTATAAAATGTTTGTCACTGTGAGCTTTTTGTGACTGTGGACCGGAAATGCAAATAGGCGAAACATTTAGTGGACACATACTGAAAAATATATTTTGGTTCGTCTCAACCGTATTCATATTTTGATAATTCTCCGTTCCTCAGTTCTTTCTGCGGCTAGGGAGAAAAACTTGAAAATATCCATAAATTACAGTGATTGAGAAAGAGTGCATGATTCTCTTGTTCCACTCTAATCGCTCTCTATTTCATTTAACAGCTTTTCAGTTCACCCTCCTCGATTTGTTTGGAAACTTTAAGGATTGGTAGTTGTTATTATTATTACTATACCGGGGTCGTCGTGTTCACTTAATCGAAACTGGTGTGGAAATACGACTGTTATACAGACAGTTCGTGAATCATGGTGAAATGCTTATAAATATACATTGTATCTGTAATGATATTGTAAGGCTTCATAATGTGAGGACGCGTACGGAGGATCTAATTCGAATGTGTCTGTCAGTTCCCTTCTTTCTGCTTGCTTGCGTCTGTTTTACTTTTGTTGCGGAGATAAGAATCGCCGTATTATTATTATTATATTACCCGCATTGTTACAAAACAGAACAAGAACTTGTGTTTATCTATCTCGTTTCCAACCTTTCTGTGCATGTGCACTATTTTTATTGTGTGAAAGCTAAAACTGATTTTAGACGTTATTTTTTGTACTGCTCGCCGTATAGAGCAGTGTATAGAGGTCTTTAACAGCAATCATATAGATCAAGAGGACTTACACATCATTTACAATGGAAGGCCGGAGAAGAAGGAAAATAATAATGAGTCTTTTGACGGAGCGAACTGTCCATTTGGTGAGTGTCACGGGGGGCCGTTAGAGTGTATAATATGCGTTCTTTTGTAGGCTAAAGGACATTCAGTTACAATTCAAGGAGCAGCAGCCATTGCGTTACACCAATTTTCCACCTCAGTTTGGCGTACTTTGTTGCTGCTGGTTGTGGCATTGAAATGTAATGCTAGCCACTTTCTGCGATCTTTTCAGAGCCAACCGCTTCCCTGGATTACTATTTTTGAACTGGAGTGTGTGCTGACAATTTTTCTGTTAATAAAAATAAAACAGATCATCATGCCACATACAAATTACTCCGTATTTGACTTTTCGTAGTTGCAGCAGTCTTCCTGCATCTGACAAGTGTAAATTAAATAAAAAATAACTAAATAAAAATGTCTAGCTTTACATTACTCTCTGAGCTATATTTGAACTATTTTTATATTTTAAATATTAAGGTTCATACCACAAGACTCATTAAAATCATACATTTCTTTTGAGCAAAAGATTTCAATAAACACCTAGAGTTGAAGTACATATCCACAGTAAAAGTAAAACAACTTTCACCATCATACCACATGCCCGATTTGAAATTTTGGACAGATTTAGAGCAAGCAGAAAATGGAGAGCACAAGTAGATTTCATGTCGGGATTATAATTTCGGTTTCATCTGATCGTTCTTTGTATTCTCAAGAGGCTCCAGACAAAGGCAAATGAAGGTCGCTTAAAAGTAATTAAATTGATCCATTATGAAGCGCAAACCAGTAAATCATCATTGCATCATTCACTCTGAAAATAAGTACGTAAATATATTTTTAAATGAGCTAAATTTCAAACACTAGTTCAGTGAAATCAAATGACTTCATATTAAAGTGTGTACGATGAAAAAATCCTCGGTTTGCACTACAGAGCTCCCATAATAATCAGCTTTCCCGTCCGTCCTCCCTTCATCTGATTCAGTTTACAGGCAAAGTTGTCGGGAGCAAAGGACTTTTATAAAAGGGATATGATGATGTGATATTGAGGTAGATGGCAATATTATGATTATATGATGATGATGACCAAAAAGAGGAGGAATGAGAAATCCTTGTGTCATCGTGATGTTTTTCTCTCGTAGTTTGACTTGACTTTTGTGACTGACTTTTTTCAGACATAAAAATCTTTCAATTCACTAAATCTTTCTGGCTGCCAGCAGAAAAGAAACTTTTTACAGCTTTTTTTCAGGGGGATCTTCTCGGTGTCAAAAATGTCAAGTCTGAATATAAAATAAACTCGTAAAGATAAGCCTCCTCTTTTTCTCCTCCTCCTTCTTACATTATCCCATTCGTCAGTATAGACATAAAAAAGCGTGTTGATAGAATTGGATTTCTCCTTGGTGCGAGCGGAGATGGAAGTGGTTGCTTTAAAGACCTTCGGGCTTTTACAGCAACTTTGTACTAGGAAATATGAAGGTGGTGCATTAAACTACTTTGTGCTTCCTCAAGAGTTTAAATTTTAAAGGGTCGCATACATTTTTATATTCCTTTGCTTGTGCGATGAGCATCTGGGGCCCTTTTAATCAGCTGCACTGGCTAACCAAAAATAAAGTTGAAAATCGAACCCTTGACATGATTTTTTTGGTGTAAAATAATGGATGTATGAAAATGTAGGGGATTTTGATTGAGACTGAGTCAGAGACAGAGATGAGATGAGGGTCACTCAAGTCATAACTACACACGACGAAACTCAATAACATACAATGTGGACATTATTACACGATTGTGCTACACATGTGTTATATCCGATTGCAGTCTTGTTAGATGGGAAGAAGAACGGTTGTTGTGTCGCATTATCAAGTAAAGTGAGATGCCTCGAAATAACTGCTATTTGGACTCGCACAGCGACATATTTATACTCAACGAGCCATGGAACGTGCAGACAGTACATTACGCACACAACATTAACATCCACCCAAAGAAAGAGAAAAACGGAGAGACCATCAGTTTTAGCAGCCCATGACAAGAACATGAAGAAAAACCCCAACCAACAAGAAAAGATAGTGTTGACTCCACGTACTTTTGGTGGTGCTACTAAAATCCCCATGTAAAATGTTTTGCCAGTTTTCCTACACACATGATGTAGGAAAAGCAGGAGGTATAAAAATCTCTACTACTACAAATATTCTCCCAAGTCTCTTTTCAACTTTACACTGATACGCGGAAGGTACTTGGTACTTCTTTGGTCGATATCAAAATATAAGAGTATACTACTTTACTTCATGTGTCCATAAACACATTTCAGTCCCTTAAGCATCCTTTCGCTCCTGTTCCCTGGACCATTACGTAGTGGCTTTTCCTTGCTCCTTCTTCTTATTCCCACTTGTAAAATTGTGTGTAAGGCATTTTCTCACTATCTCTTTCCAGAAATGTACTCAGATAACAGTCAACGGTGCGTACTTACGACGAGGTGTGAGTGAACCTTTTATCTTATAATAGGAATGCATGTAGCTACATCACAGAATCCCATGAAGGAGGAAAACATGACGGGAGAAAAAGAAATTACTACTGCTTCTGCCCGCACTTCAGGTTACAAAAAAACTTTCCTTACATCTGTAACATTATTACTTCCTTGAGCAAGTACTTTAAATGGGAGATCGAGTGTCACATTATTGTTATTATTATTATGGTTATGATCTGGCTTGGAAAATCAAAGGAAAATTCAAAGTCCGAGTCTCTTCATCTTGTCTTTTACTTTACGCTCGTGTGTATGTATACGAGAACGGGTAATTTCAATTTCATTCGTATTTGTGTGCCTTGTTATTTAAATGGTGAATTGGATTGGATCTTGGTGACCTTTTCGTCCGTCGAGACGAGAAGCATCTTTCAGTGATCCTTCCATCCTAACTTCTCGTCAAAAGTAAGCTTCACTCACTCCACCACTGCTTGGGTGGTAAAATCTCCACGATGTTAATCATGATGAGAATGATGATAATGACTGCTTTGCTCGCTGGTGCGGTGAAAAGTATACATAAAGAAGCTGATCATCTAAAAGGAAGAACGTTATTATGCACAAGCTCAACCTACAATTTTCATGCAAGCCGAAAAAATGATGCATGCAATAGTCGCATAATAATAACAAAGATGATTAACTGAATTCATCCGCAACTGAAACTGAAACGTCTAATTTATACGCACGTACCTGGGTAGTACGTGAAGCAACCAATATGTCGTAGAAGGCACATCTGTTTTCAGAATATGTTTTTTGGGTTGTAAAAAATAAAAAATCTTTTCAAGAATAATCTTTATTCATAATTTTGATACTATAATTAATTTCAAACAATAATCTCACATTATCACGATGTTTTTGGATATATTTGAATTCTTTCATTTGATGGCACCATTTCACTCTCTGGTTTAAAATACTTTGTCGTCGAGGGTTAATGCAGGTAAAATGATAGTAACACAACTATAAATAAATAATGTCTATGAAAACTTTCAGAAATACTTTGAGGTCATTGATTAAACGTTCCATGAAGTTCCATGAAGACATTATGTATGTATAACTGCATCAGATTTACGACATTGGGAGTATTTGGGAGTCTTCTGCGTATAAAATGCTTTTTGTGAAAATACCAGGTTTCTTTGTTCAAAAGGAAAGTTGCAATTAAGTGTACGGAGAATTTGTTGATGACATGATTTGGTTTTTATTTTTACGAATAATACATATATAGGATTAGATTTTGTTATTTTTTCGATATTTCTACGCGTCGTTGCGACTCGCAACTTGCGAACCACCTCCATCAATTTACGGCCGCATATTCGTGCCGCTATGGTATGTTACGACATAACTATTATTTTACGTCTGCATCATCGCCCGACTGGATTGGTTACGTCAGGAAATGTGCCACCTTTCACTATTCTTACCTTCGTCTGTATTACTGGGCTGTCACATTCTGATCAACAAAGAACGCACGCCAATTTCAATTACACCCACACATTTCAATACCCAAAGACAAAACGGAAAATGGAGGAGGAAGTAAATCAATTTATTAGTATAAATGAGTAATTCCTAAAAGATAAACTTAGTGATTAAACTTTCGTGTAGTGCAGCTTCCGGGGGTTTGGCATGAAATGTTTTTAATCCGAGATCTGAGATTAAGTAGCAAAATTCATTCAGTATGAATCTGAACGAATGCATCCACCCACTTTTTTTCTGTCTCCAAAACTTGCCTCATTTTTGTTTTGTCCCCGTAATGCCTACGCTTTTCACTCACGAATAGTGTGCAACAAAGAAAAGAGTTACAATTGTCTCAATTTTCTTTATGTGTATATCAAAGCTAATAGAGAGACACATTGCTGCAATGAAATTAAATCCAATAGCTAAGATGATGGCACAACTGTGGGACAGGATTACAGGATTTCACAGAGATTATGGGCTTAGTCTCAACAATCGAAGACGACAAGGTGAAAGCTAAAATTATGTACCATTCGAACAGTTCAGTTCCTGGAGTTGACTTTCCAGCAGCATTTGCTTTTTGTTTTTATTTTCCTAAAATATTCCGGGTGTGCTAAATGTCGAAAATACGACGCCATATGGACAACCATTTCGCCACTGCGTCACACCGTCACGCACTCTGAAATCATACAGTTCCTGCTTTGGTGAAAAGTTTGGGTTGATTAAGATCATTGATTGTGTACATTGACCACGTCCCATATATCCACTGTTTACTGAAAAGGATTAAGAATAAAAGTTATTTTTCACTTTGAAGCTGTACTTTTACCCAGTGTTTTACATCCCATGTTGATCCCGAGTCTCAATAAATTTTCATCAGGTTAATCTCTCAATAACGCTGACATGTACAGTGTATGATTCTTGCAGATGTCTTAAACGCAAATACGTACATAAAATTTGAAGAAAAACAGTGAAAAGTAAAAGGTAAAAGACTTACTTATATCATCTGCCAAGGATTTTCAGTTTCTCGCCAAGTGGTTAAAAACTTCGGGGTGCCTGAATCGGGTATAAATACTTCGAGGGTAAAAAATTTGAAAGCACAGTGCCCAAAAGGGTGTTCACAGGATAACTGATCAAATATCTACAGGGAAAGAAAGCAACGACTGACTAAGCGCAAGGTTTCTTGCAGTATTTGATTTTTACTAGTTAAGTGTAAAATAGAATAGTCGAAACCAGGAAACTTTCCCTTCTTCAAGATGAATATTTTGCTGGCATTCGTGATCTTCGCCGGGGTATCTTGTGCTCATGGTATGCATCACGGGTTACTTATTCTCTACTAGACTGGATAATTTTACAATTTAATTACTCAGGAATATAAACTTGTAATTGACTGAACTCGTCCAGAAAGATTCGCTAAAAAGCTCCGTTCTGAAATTCTTAGGTCAACAAAGTGAAAAAGGAAATTCAATAATTCCTTTCCCCAGAGTTGGTCGAGGAGGAAACTCAGGTCTCATCCCATTTCCAAGAGTAGGAAGAGATGGAAGTGCAATTGGTAAGAATCTCCTAATTAATTCAGGATTATTTCCCCGATTTTAATTAACCACCCTAATTGGTCAGTAGGTCTAACAATTTGAGAAACTTTGATTTTTATAGGACTTCATGAAGTGAAACGCCAATTGATCCCATTTCCCCGTGTAGGAAAGCGAATTCCTATGATGCCCATGTACGTCGATCCCTTTTATGCTGAGTACGAAGCTCAGTATGCCCCTTGGTACGATTCCTTGGCAGTTGATGGATTGATGTCAAGTGGAGCCGCTACTTCATTCACCTCTTCAGATAAAGACGATGGAAATATTGAAATTGATAAGAAGAGCAGTGCAACGCCAAACGCCAGCGGTGGAATGTGGTTTGGGCCTCGACTTGGAAAAAGGAAGAAGAGGTCCGTTGAATCCGCCGAATCTTCCTTAGAGCATTCCAAAGATTCTTTGGATACACGAACTCTTGTGAAAATCTTACACAACTTTAACTGGGCCATTGTGCCAATTAAGGGTACATTGTTAAAAGTTTCATAGGGATAGAGACTTGTATGTTGCAAACAATATAGCCAGAAAGCATTTGATTTAGAACAACATTTTTACTTTTGTATTCAGAACGAAGGACCTTCACTCCTAGATTAGGACGTAGTTCTGGAGAAATTAACCTTCACACCCGAGCTCAACCATTGACTCCTAGGTAAGCGAAATGCTTTTCACGAATTTAGAATTCAATGAGTGCTTACGTGAACGTTCTTTTTTGTGAAAACCAGATTGGGACGATCACGAGAAATGGTTTCAACAGAGCTTGAAGTAGACGAAGACACTCCAGCGCGTTACACCAGAAACGACGAGCACAGCAGTCTTCATGGAAGAAGTACGCAACAGCCACCAATTGATGTAAGCGGGCCACCATTTTCACCAAGACTTGGGCGGGCAGATGGGCACTACTCACCAAGGCTGGGAAGGTCAGGAGAAGACCATGAGTAAATTTTAAAAGAAAGTGTTTCACAAATCTAGTTAAGGTTTACATTACTTACACCAAAAATTACTTTTACATTACACATTTGTGCATGGGGGAAATTTCTGAGTTTTTTCAGTGATGCACATTAAGTTATATAGGTAACTAAATGCCAGAGAAGGGAATGTTTGTGATATGGGTAACACAGAAGTAGGAGCGCTGGCTAGGATGTGATGGGGAGAGAAAGACGTGGAAATGTTATTTATAAACTTTTAGTTTAGGCTACTACTAACATACCTATTTAGAATAGATGATAGTTCATGTAATTGAATTGAGTAACCAAATAGTATACTTGTCATAATTTATAACAGTAGAGTAGAGTAGCAATTTACAAATGAAGCAAATACACTTATCAATGTTTCCGAAATGGTTGAAATGTGTAACAAGTTAAAATACGATTGTTACAATTCATCCAGTCTGTAACATACCACTTTCCATTCCAATCTTAATTTTTGTTTGTTAATATTTTTGTTGAAACAATTGAAATCTCACATATTTACTAATTACACACATTTTAAAATTTGTCCGTCTTAAAGAAAGTCTGCATGAAATTTAAATCACGTACATTCTAAAAACTGCAGTTGCAGGTTAAAGAAAATATTTCGTAGTTTTAGAATTAAAACGTAGTATCAACTGTAGGTTAGTTTAGAGTAGAAAAGTAGCATGTGAAATTATCTAACATTTACTTCCAAAAGTTATTGTGTTATTAACAATTACTAACAAAGCATAACAAAGCCAGTTTGAGCATGGGAATAAAAACAAAGGTGATTCTTACTACAATTAATTAATTAGTTTCCGTATTGTTTTATTTAACTTTTCTTGAATTGTTTGTTCGCATTTGTCTAGGTAAAATCACTTTTAAACCCTTTCTTTGACTCTGTTCTATAGAAGGTAATTGGAGGCTACGGTTTTGTTCTTTTGTTTCATACCTTCATAAGAATCTGTATCGTTTTAAGAGTCACACAAACACAAACAAAATGCAGCTTTACATAATACCGGTCGATAGTAAATGATCATAAACGGTTATGATTATTAATACTTAAAACTACAAGTAGAATCTGATGACGGCAACTAGGACTTTTTGTACTTTTGGTGTGCCTGTGTGTGGTCTGTGGGCTGTAAGATGAACGAGAACGTATAATTACATAAACGCGCACAGTCAATAAGTGGGTTCTCGTCTCGTCTCATCAGCTCCATGAATCAGCATGGCGAATCCAGCTTGGCTGGTTAGTAGATCTTCTTTGTCTCAACTCTCGCACTTGCTCCAAGCTCCAAGCATTCCTTCATATTTAGTTAGTGTATTATTTTGTTTTATTCATAATTGTGTAGATTTTAATTTAATACAGTAGTAGAATAAATTTAATACCTACAACTATGACAAAATTCTAACAAAATCCATTCAACTAATTATTTGACTAGACCGCATTGTGTAAGATTGTGTTCAACTTTTATCAGCATCAACAAAACTGATTAATACAAAACACAAAGCTACTACGTGTATTTGTATACAATTGAACTTTTAGCTATTTGTCTGCTCTGCAGAGCTATACTTGGTAAAAGCATATCAGTCAGCGTGGGTTCTGTAAATTGATCAAGTTTTAATATGTGCGTAAAGTATGGAAGGAGTAAGGAAAGAAAGTTTGACAATGTCGATAAATAACGCTATCTGGGTTTTGGCGACCTCGGGTTGATGCACGTAAAAAGATGAAAAACCTTGAGGGAGTAGCTAAAACTCATAAAATGACTAAACTAGTAAAAAGCCTTGTCGATAATACATTCTCGTCGGCTCATGCTAAATCAAATGTTGAATTGGTTTTCAGTTTCAGAAAAGGCAGCTCTCAGCACGCTGGCTGCGCTGTCCCTTTACAGTTTTCGAACGGAACGAAGGTCTGCGAAAGGGAAGCACCTCACTTTATTTAGCATTAAAGGGAAAGAAAGGGAGAGCATAACCTTGCACTGCACTGTTTGCACGGAGAAGAAACGCGACGGGTCGAGTGAAGCAAAAAGCTTTTGTAAAAAAAGTAGACTGCGACTCCTCAAAGTAAAAGCATGACAGAAAAGGACGAAGACTGAAAATGAAAAGCAATAGTTTTATAGAAAGCAACAACAGAAACAGAGCAAGACATTATCTCATCATACAGTATACACGTACGTACATAAAAAGTAGACAAACCCAAGTGAGCAAAAACGACGTATAGTAACAGTCAAGTCAATTTATGGCCCATTAAATACAAACAGCAAATGGGAGCAGGAGGATTTCTTGTTTTCGAAGGAGAAATGAAGAAAATCAAGTAGGAGAGGAAAAAGAAAGGGGATACTAATATTATATGGAAAGAGGTAGACACACAGAGCAGAGCAAGAGAGATAGATTATTTTCTCTCTCTTCCTTCATCGCCGTGTTTTCCACTTGTTCGTTTACTTTCATTTAACTCTCTTTTATAACATATACAAATCTCTCCGTTTTCCTTCCACCGCTAGGTACACACTCCAACACAAGTATAATAAAACACGCGGAGTAATACATTACCATAAACGAATCGGAATCCATCCATATGCATTCAGTGCAAACTTTTTTGAGGAAACGAAGAAAGCGACTTGAATAGAGAGAAGGAAGAAAATGAATATTTTGCCCTCTCTTATACAATAGCTTTTATAACTATACTTTTCACTGTAACAACGTTTGCTGCTTGCACGAACTGCGCCGCTTTCACTGGAAAAAGTAAGAGGCTGATCAATGGTGATGGTAAATGGATCCTGGATACATAATAGTAATAGTAATAATAATAATAATAAAATAATAATAATGTTGTACGACGGGAAAAATAAAAGTTACACCACCGCACCGCACCACCTCACCGTTAGAATTACTTATCTCTAATACTGCCAACATTAGTCTCTTTCCTTTTCCCATTTTGGGCTGCTCGTTTCTTTGCTCAGGAAAAAGTCACTTTCAAACTTTTTGCATGTTCAAAAATATGAATGCAATATGGATTAAACTTGAAACAATAATTATTTGTATGATTATGCTTGTTATCATTTTGTTCACAAACGAAACAAATATTATGCATGATGTGATGTAATGTTTTCTCTTTTATTAATCAATTCTGTCTTGAGCCACAGGAAGATATAACCTATTATTTTTTGTGTTTACAGAAGTTTCTTGAAAAAGGCTGCCGCAATTAAACCGCTGAGGGGGTTTCATTCTCCAAATCATTATAGTTCCTTTACTTTACTTCGCCCAATGAAGATTTGACTTTTTCATGGTGATTTTCAGCTGTTATCTAGTCGCAGGTTATGCAAACAATACACAAGATACGAACCGTGTGAACTCTGTGAAATTTTGATTTTTACTAGTCAAACAACCAACATTTTTATGCGAAAAACATCAATGTTGTAGGTAAAGGTAAACATTCAGAATACAAATAAATGAATACATAAAACTTCCTATCCTTCCTAGAACTGTCCTTGAACGACGTAGTTACCTTTTATACTTATCTTTGATGTACACTTGCAAAACACCGGGGTTATAAAGAACGTTTCAAATGACTAAACTGTTCACACTTTTTTCTCAATTTTTCGTTACTCGCAGAGGTTTGCTGAAATTAATTTTTCCAGGGGCTGTTTTCTCACGTGGCAATTGATGTGTGTCGATTGTGCTTACTGAAAAATAATAACTATTACATTAGATTATTATTTCAGCTTAGTAACTTCGCTTACATAATTGACAAGATCCTGATTTGATTTGGGTCATTGATTGGCTTAATTAGTTATTTATTAATGAATCTATGCTATCTCATCAATTAAATCATGAGTAAAATGCATAAAATGCACGAGTAAAGCTGTTTGCAGTTTCAAACATTTTTATGTGTTGTGCTACATCTTTTTCAATTGACACTTTAATACATTAAGGACATTGTAGACCGGGCAAGCCGAAATCCATATAGAAGCTGAAACAAGAAGGTAGCAGATTAATTGACACGTCGCGTCGTATGAAAGGACATTTTTAACTGGAGGAGATAGAAAGATGGTCAGATGAAAAGGGAAAATGATTTGAAAGCGAAAGCAAAGAAAATGTAAAGTCGAGCGATTAACTTTAAAGACATGTCCAGGACAATGACAGGAGCAGGAGAATTTGTAGTGGAAGGAAACAAGTGTATCTAAATAGTTGAGTGAGAAACGAAGCAGACATTAGATATTCCTTTTATTTACTCTGCCAGCAGCGGCGTAAATCGTTCCTTCCGACATTGCAGCATTATAAAAAAGGCGAACGAATGCGTGCTTCACGCGGCTAACATTGCGGTTACCATATTTGGTTTTCGTGAGTGAGATTGCGATCCTTTCTATCTTTACCAGGGTAAACCTTCACAAGAGGTAATACAGTCGCTTGTTTTCTCGCCAGCGCTGCTTCCCCATTCTCTATTATCGTCTATGCCCCAAAATGCCCTTTACTTCACCACAGTACATTGAATTCCTTCCGCTCTTCTTTTTCCTTTCCATTTTCCAGTAAATAAATAAGTAATAGCAGATGAAGAGAGAGCATTATGGAATGGAGAGAGGAGAGCGAGGATAAAAATTCTTGTGAGCAAGAAAGTTAACAAAGATTTCTTGTGTGGATTTCTCTTTTTATGTGCATGCGTTTGTTTTTCTATGTTGTTGTGTTTGTGTTTCAAAGCAAATGTTCGGAATGATATGGCTCACTAGCCTGGTGAGACCTGGTAGATCAGTTCCGGTCCCGTAATCCCTTCCTTGCATAGTGCTACTTTTCTTTCCTGTTACACACAACCCTTTGCATCACAAGGTAGCTCAAAATACTCTTTTTGTTGCATTAAACCTTTTCTGACAATTTGCTCGTGGAACTTCCATTATGGTAAATGTGGGATAATAAGCGTCTATTGTAGAAGTGGTAATCTGTGAATGAGCTTGTTGGTATTTTGTTTTATTCGTTAAATCAGCTTTGTAAAACCAATAATAGAATTCATCCGGATGTAGACATGTGCCCTTTTATACTCTTCACGAATTCAGATTAAAATCTCTCATCTCACGAAACAATTTTAGGCAATATTGACCTTCCTTTTTAAAACTTCTATTACCCGTGAAAAGGTATTTTACCAGCATGAAAATCTGAGCTGTAAAATGAATGATTCCTCTTTCAAAACTCTTAACAGTGAATTTTCAAACCAATACACTCGTGGAACACCACTTCAATTCATAGAAAGTGAATTCTGATCAATTTTGTCATGTTATATTACCATTGATTTAAGCCTTTTATGAATATAAAAATTTTACATAAAATTCGTGATAATCCACCTGCATGTTAAAACTTTACGTGATTTCCCTCCTGCATGTAACTGTGTAAGGCATACCGGTTGTAAATTATAGTTAACCTTTTTAAATTGCCTAATGTTATAAATCAGTTTAACTTTCATTTTATTTACAATGTACAGTGTCCTCCTGAACAGGATAAAGATGCGATTTGTTTCTGCTTCAAAAAATATTCTAAACAAGTACGTCTTTTTATTTTGTTTTATAGATGCAACCATTTTGATTTATTTTATAAGCAGAAATGGTGGTAGAAAAGTTTTGTTTTATACGAGTCATCTCGTATGATCAAATTGTGTAGAGTATAACATCTTTTTATTCTCCGTGATATTTCTTTTGTACTAGGTGCTTCATCTAAAATGGTACGGAAGATTGAAACTGTTGTTGCAGGGTATAAACTACCTCGTAGTCTGCTAGCTCGTCGCTGACTGTGAGCGGTGAATGTAAGTCAGTGACTGGAGAAGAGAAACTCCCATTTTCTGCCTCTCATTCTCAGTGAGATCCCTCAAAAATGTAAATAAAATATTAGCTTGGTGTTCTCCAACATAAAACACATGTCCATATGTGGAAAAGCTACGTTTTATACCATTTATCTTGGGTAGCAAAGTATCACATAAATTGGCCTCTTTAAAATGTACGCATTGTATATTTTACCCGGCAAGGAGAACGAAAAAAGGAAAAAAGCTTGAACAAAATATGGGCAATGGTATTAAATACAAAGTTGGATTCTACTGTAAAAACCATTTTGTATTAACTGATTTCTTCACAGACGAATGAACACGACTGGATACATTGAGAAAAACGACTGCGACTTCTACAATTTCTACCGATGATGATAATAATGACGTGCTTCTGTCTGCAATATCTACTTTGAAAATATACTTTCAAAAGAGTGTACCGCATTGTATGTTTTTTTATGAAACCGTACAGTCCGGTAAACATGCACGGAGAGGGGTCAAAGAGAAGAAGCTCCTTTTCCGAACTGTGGCTAAATAAAGCATCACATCACAATCATATCCATTTCCATACCTAACAATTTTTAATACGAACTCTCTCCCTCTCATTTGTTTCGCATTTTGTTTTTGGCATGCACGTTTATTTTCTCGTGTGCTTAGCTCTGATTACATTAAGTTCAACAACCAGCTATAATAAACTATCATTGAAACTAATTCCACATGCATGAAACGAATGAACTTTTTGACTTTATTCTAGAGACGTAACTTAATCTGTCTCATTATTTTGCAACAAAACACATTTTTCAAGAATTTTGTGGTGAAAATATTGCACCTTTTCTCAGAAAGTTGTCATTATAAATGTAAACATTTTTACACAAAAAAGCAAGTGAAAAACGACAGTGACAAGTCCTTGAATTCTTTTTGTGGATTTCATTTAATATTTATACAACTCAATATCTTCTTTCGGTAAACACGTGATATTTCAATTGAGCATTTTTCACTTTTTTCTCGTCCTAATTACTATTGTATACAGGGAATTCTTCTTTCAATGAAAAAGGTTGATGGTGGTTGAGGGCGTAATAATAAGTATGCATATGTGAAGGTAGTAGAAGAATATCAAATGATTTCCTTTTCTTTTCAGCAGCATGGCCCATGGTGTTTTGTATGATACCGTGTATTTAACTTGTGCTTAGCTGAATTTGTTCATGCAGTTGGTGGAAATTCACAAAATCACAATAATAATGATGATGATTACACTGCTCCATGAGCAAGAGGTCGAAACTGCTATTTTCCATCCTGCTTCCTCGCATGCGGTTTCAGAGTGGAAGGGGAAAGGGAAATTATTATGACTACTGTAAGATTTGAAACACAAAAGCACAAGATTCGACTAGAACGAGTCGTTGACTGCTCCATGCTCCTAGCTGAAGTGAGCACATTTGTTATAATGTGCTTCTGGTCATACACGCTGTAAATAAAAGGATTGTATTCCTCTATCGCTTGAATAATAAGTATTTCTGTACCGTCGCTCCATAAAAGCACTTTTTTATGAATTAATGAACCAGGATTGCGTTCGTTTCCTCCTATCTTTACGAACACCATTCAAAGCAACAAACCTACGATTAACGTTATTATTATTCATCCACGTTTCATATCAGAGAGAAAAAGAACTTTTTCATTACATTTACATTGCCCTCTTTCTCTTTTCCTGACGCAATTGGATTTTGCTTATTCAGTAAAGGATGATGGTTTATGCTGATGTTGATATCCCCCAAACCAAGATGCTACCATTTTTTCTTCGTTGTGTACAGTGCAGACCCTAAATATAAAAGTGACATACAGGAAACAGAATTTTTCTGTATAACATAATAAACCATTAAGAAAAGTCGGAACATTGGAAAAAGACATTTTTTTGTTAACTATAGGACAATGAATATGAGTAATACACATGCGGCGTAATAGGATCATCAAAGTTCGCGTTGCGCATTAAATAATAACTCCCAAAGATAACTTGCAATAGAATGCAAACGAAAATTAAAGAGAATTCAACAAGTTCATTTGACTTCCCTAAAATTGACAGCTTTAGCTGACAGTTTTGGTTCTACACCCCAACCCCGACCAAAACACGATCTTTTTCGCTGAGGGCAGAAGGCTGACAAACTTTATTTATTGTAACGCCTCGTATGTCGGGCAAGATTTGGTAAAAAGTAAATAAATGCCGCTAATATTTCTCCCATCCACTCACACTTATTTCGGTGTGAACTTCATTAATTTCAGGCAAAACGGTCGCTTCTTACAACTTTCTCACATTAATGAAAGCTTATAAAATATTGTACCAACGGTTCCAAAAACTATAAGAATGTTGGTGGTTGTAAGGAAAAATGAATTGGTCTCAATGAGTTAAGACCAAGTGAGGAGAATTCAATGTGTTTTGGTGGTGGAGTAAAAGATGAAACAGCATTGCTGAAAAGTGGACGGTGACGGTGGACATTGAGTATGAGAAGCTCCTCCCTCGAAACGTTAACCCCTCTGCTCTCCAAGGCTTTTGTGGGAGCAACTGTCCTCTACTGTGACAGAGAGATACAGTCAGTGGCCAAACTTGCACACATCTCAGGGGTCAGATTGGGATTTCCCTTTCAGATCACGTTGTAATAATAGGATTTATTTTGTTTTGGTGATGTGATGCATGGTGTGCTGAGAAGTGTGATAAGATGTCGAAAGTAAAGTAACTAGTGTACACTTTCTAGTTTGCGATATTCAACTTGGTGGAATATTTTATGCTTCCCTTTGCCATGCCTCTCTACTTTTTAAAGCGTGGGTATTTTGCTGACGCCGCTGTTCCATTCCATCTTCCTACATCGTTACACTTACTCGGCCAGTGACGTGACAGTATAAGATTTTATCTGTGCATCTCTACAGTGGCTTCTTCCGACCATTAATCGAAACAGGATTTGAACTTCTACATGGGTTATGTGCTCATGTACTACACTGTTCATCTAAATCGTTCATTGTACCTAACAAAAAGCAGGGAAATTACGACAGTCAAACATTATCGATTAATCTATTTGTTTTTCTAATGTGAAATATTTGACTGCAATGGGCAAACAATTTCATGATTTGCTTATTATAAATGCTGTCTCTAGCACTTAAATGAAGATTTAACATACCATAAACTGACAACATGAAACATCAGCACTTTCTTACTATACCGATACGGCCAACTTAAAAATTGATTCTAAAATGAATTCAAATTTTCTAAATCAAAAAACCTGGCTCACTCACCACGGATAAATATTTAAATGGCTTTTTCTTGAGCAGTACTGCCTATTGACATGCAACTACTTAAAAGTCAAGAAGTAAAAAAATCAATACGGTACTGCAATCAAGGAAACCATCAATAATCAGGGAGATAATCGCCACTAATGATCTCTAAACGGTCATATTGTTTGAATTATAAAATATTCTATTTCGTTTCGAAGAGACTGGATTGTCACTTGTTACAGTGTACTCTCAACTTTTGCATAAAATTCAGTATTGGTGGCCTTTGTACGAGACAGTAGAGCATGAAAAGTAAATGTTGAACGAATGAGCATTTCCAAGGACGACTCGACTCACAATACAATGTCACAATAGAGTGTGTCAAAAATTGAACGGTAAAAATTTGAGAACAATGGAAAGTAAGTAATATTTTGAAAAAGAATTTTGTATATGATATAATAGTGATAAACAAACGTGCATGAGCAAAGCAGAATTGCAAAGAGAAGCGGTAGTTTAATGATGAATGTGATCAAGACGCCGTTTTGCATGTGGATGTGAAAGGAATCCTGTGATATGTCGATAAAAGCCCTGTTTAGTGCTGTAATAAAGCATCTGTAACATCTGACATTAAAGATTTTTGTTGAGCTTCATTTCTATTACCTATTATTATTCTATCTATCCCTCCGGGTTTTAATGAAGTTTGTGGCGAGGACAACGTAAATGGAGCAAAGAAAGGAAGCTCCCCCACACACAGCCTAAACCTACAAGCTCCTTTCTGCTCTCCGAATTGGAGCTCTGTGTGAATCGTCGTGCCACAGTGCCACTGCCTTTGCTTTCCAGTTTAACTAAAAGCGTACCGCCGAATGAAAAAGGAAACATTTCATATCAAGCAACCTTGCTCTTTTAATAGCATTCTGCGAGTAATGCGACAGTAAAAGAGTCACAATATGTGTATGTTAAAAACCTCAGTGCATCTTTGCCAACTCCGTACATTTATCAACTCATTATATTGCATATTGTAGTAGGCACCGTTCCACTATGCGGATCTCCTTTTATCTATATTCATTTAATTTTTATAATGTTTGTAGCTTAAACTTTATAAGAGATGCCCTCAGTTTTGTCCCTACACACTCCACTCCACGAAGTGTTGATCGTTCCCCTTAATACTTCCGTTACCACATTGTAAATATCCTCAAACCCAACTCCTCTCATCTCATCTCACTCGGTCCTTTACTTTTGCCTTGTTTGTCCTTCTAGCAGCGTGCATTACCCTACCATTGAGCATTCATTATATAGCGAAGCCTGGATAAATCTGGAATTACACACAGAACAAATTATGCTAAAGACGGTACTCTGAGCTTAGAAGAACGTGTGCAGCCGTGGTGTCGTGTGATGTAACAACAAAAGGACCGTGGCATCATTCTTACGGTTTCGGAGCACATTTTTAGGATGTCTTTTTCCACCCCACTCGTCTGAATCTTGAGTTGAGCCTTTCTGGTTCTCTTGTAATACCTCATTGCTGCTCCTTTTTCAATGAGCAAAAAAAGAGGACGACGAAAAAATTGGACCTATAATCTGCGTATAACGTGGAAAGTCTATGGCCTTAAAATTACCAGTCGTAACACATCGATTATTACAGCATTATCAAGTCATTTATGAGTTTAATCACTTCACATTTATCTTTATCAGTGGAAAGTTTTAAAAAGTCAGCTAGGTAATAGATACTGGTGTTAAAATATTTATTCAGATGAAATGTAGTGGCAGCAACGGCACGGCTATCTCGTAAAATTTCACAGTGTTAAAACGTTAACTTAACATTCTTCTCACAGTTTACTTACATCGTCTAGTCTTTCCACTTAGCATTTCTTTAGGATCCACTTGAATTGATCAATGTAATTATTAATTATAAAAAGGGTGAGGATGTATGCCAGGCAGGTTGCCAATGGGTGGTAATAAAATAGTTTCTCGACTCTTTTTTTACTTCGTTTGCTCCGAAAGATATTTTATTCGTGCGTAATGTTTAAATTGATGTACCTCTGGCTCCCCACCATTTCAGTTGAAATGTGTGAAAGACCATAATCCAGAGTTTAGAAGTAGTTATGGTGTATGGTGTTATTATGGTGCTACTCTGCTCCGTACATTTGTTCATTGGCTTTTCCAGAGTAGGCATTTCGTAAAGGGACGAGGATACAATAAGCTGAATAATGCTTAAATGCTGACAACCATGAGATTAATGGCACTTTCTTTATTGCTTTGAAAAGTTGTATTGAAAGGATTGGGAGGAAGTCAGCAGTCATTTTACGTGATGGATGTTACTGAGCACAGTTCACTCTGTTCTATTTTAACCGAACAGAGAATTTAAACCGATTCAACATAACTTCAAATTACGTTTTGTTGTTGACAATTTCAGGCTAAGAGTTGGTGGATGGTCTCAATTTCTCCATTTCATATCATAAAATTATGCCACATTTACACGAAAATTGCTGCAATTATGGACCTCTCTCATGAGATTACTGTTTCACATGGTAGTGCGAAAGATTCACTTGTAAAACGTGATGTAATGCTATCATGTACACCTTACTACCTAACTTGAACTCTCTCGTATTACAGCATCATTTCAAATCCAGTTTTTACAAGTCGTTTGAAAGACCGAAGTTACGGCTTAAATAAATAACGAATTTGGTAAATTGCGGCTGAGGCATCCATTACTCACACGCATAAATACAAGTAAAGGTTAAAAATTACAAATTATGCGCATGTATTTCAGGTTGAAAAGGGCAATGAAGCATGGGCACATACTTTTTTAATTTTTACAAACCTAATTATGCCATATTTGATTTTTGTACGATTATTGAGGAGTGTTTGTATCACCACCGAGCAACATGTTTTATTCAGTCCGTCAAATGCTGCTGTTGTGGTGGTGGCTCTCTGTTTAGTTGAAAGGGACGATTATCATTAATGTCCAGTGATCCATTATGAAACGAAATAGGGAAGAAGGCAAGGAAGCAAGGAAAGGAAAAAGATGCGTCTGACTACACTGGGTATACTTTTAAAGGAAGATGATAAAACCGCATGTGGTACAGTCGGTTTGTTTATACACACCATTTCGTATACTTTTCAAAACCAATATTAACACCAGCATTATGCTAGAAATCACTCGTAATGAAGTTGCTCTTGCGTACAATGTTCTATTCGTATCCTAAAAGGGAGAGTAAAGGGGAAACAAGAGAGGAGAGTTGGTTACTTACAGAGAGAGAAAGGTTTACTCGATGAGAAGCATCACAGGGAAGAACAGATCCAAAAGGAGCTAAATTGTTAAAAAGTGGAAAAGAACAAGTTGAGTGAGTGAGAGTATGATATAGTCTTGCTTTATTATACATGTAAGTATGAATGTACATAATAAGTTACATTAGGTAGTTTAAGTAAGGAAAACTTGCCCAAAAAAGTATTTTAATATTGCGTCCGTGCATCCCATTAAGTAAAAGATTGGCTTCTCGCTCTCCTCGTGTCGTGTGTTGTTGAGTGGAGTTGTGATGATGCTTCTTGCTAAATACCTCACTCAGCGTAGCACTAGACCCTCCTTCTGCCAGCTTGCTGGTTGGGCTGCTGCAATTAATTAGTGAGTTTGAAAAAAAGGTTTTTCTGGAAGAGAGAGAAAAGCGAAAGGTTCAGGACGGGCATCAGAGATAGAGAGAATAACCAGCCATGCCAGACGTCGGACCAAACGAATTTCAGTGATTACAGAGGAACACGAGAGCTTAAATCTCTTTTCAAACTGGCTTTTAAAAAATGCTGGGAAGTGGAAATGAGCTAATGCTTTTCCTTCAGAATGTCATATTTATTCATTGTTATGATTTTTCCGTCTCTGATTCTCAGTTTGTATAACACAGAAGAATTACTAACTAGAATTTATCGTATATAAAAGGATAATCGACAATGTTACTTTTATATGGCTTCTTAAAATCATCCATAAATGAGGTCAGTCAGGAAATGGTTGAAAATTCTCTCATTCGAGCTACAAGTGACCATAAACTGCTAGTTGATTTTATTGTCTTGGGAAGTTCAGACACTAAAATGTGTCACGAGTCGCCACTTTTCTGTCCATGTTTTCATTTATTTGAAATGCATTCAGGTATCGCCACTCTTCATTTCTTATTTGATCCAGCTGAATTTTGAGCTTAAGCACTGCATGAGACGTCACATTTTATATTTTTACGACTTTCTTAAGACATAAACCGCATCTGCCAATTGAATTACCACATTTTGTTGATTGACCCTTTTCATGTGTTGCTGAATTGCGTAAGTTGGTAAATTCGAGGATCGACTCAAGGGTTTCCCTTTTAATAAATGATGTATGTATTTACAAAATAATTACTTCTCTTGTAGGAGCTTCTGTGCTACCAAAAGTGAATAAAGAAATCTCGCAGATGTTGTTTTTCGATGCTTTCAGTTTTGACTTGTGTTAAGTATTATAACATACATATTTCAATTCAACGTAGCGGGACTTAATTAGAAAGCATCATCAAAACGTTTGTTACATTGTTTTAATATTTTGTGAACATGTAACTCATGATTTTCTTTGGTATTGTTATTACAATACGTTACAATGAACAATACTGCAAAACCTCACAACTTTTATCCTCTTTATGATAAAAATCAATAAATCCGTGAATAGTTTTATCAGCTTATATTTACAAAGATGTCTCGTGATCTTATTGTGCATTTGGAATCATATCTTTTACTCCATTCTTGCCTCCAGCTGTAGATTATAATGAAAACTGTATCTTCTTAATAGGTGAAAATCATTCTCGCTTTGTTGCATGAGTGCCAGATAAAAGTAATTTTTCAGTCAGTCATAATCATATAATAACGCATTTTATCAAAGTGGAAAACAGACGTTTCCGAAACACTTTGACTTTATATCTCTTACAAACCCATCAGGTGTCCCCGTGTTAAGTACGAGTAGATTACATACCCTCTGACATAAAGTCAGGCTGCACTGGTCCACACGTTAAATGGATGCACGTCTCTCCCTCTCGTTTCATGTACTGTTGGTTGCAAGTGTGCGGTGGTGAGTGCACCCTGCTCACAATTTTCTTAAGGCGAGCTCAGGTTTATTACGGCATGATATGATGATAATGAACGTTTCCTATTTCCATTATTAAAACATGGATAAATTGTAAGTCTCCACTTAAGTTATAAAATGCGTGCATCGGCTGTACCTTCAAGAAGTGGTAGGTGGGAATAATAAAGTACTCTAAGTAGGTTACTGAAATAATAACGCTGCCGAAGCCGAAAAAAGAATTTGAGAAAAGAGCAGAAAATTACCAACAAAGATCATTTTGTTGTGAATACCTACTTATACATATCCATATCCTATCTCATCCTAAATACTAATCCTAGCACAAGTAAAATTCTCTCTTGCCGTATTTCACTCTCCTTCCCTTCACTTACAGGCAGACATGACGCATAAAAATAAGTTTCAAGTTATGTTATAACTTATGCGATGTCAGTGTGTATAGCTTTCAACTTGACTAACAAGACGGTGCACAAAAGCGTAAAAGCGTTGCGTTGGTGTGTTGATAACGTTCCAGCCAGATCCAGCCAGACAATGTTGCTGTTGCAGCTGTCACATCGGGTTTACAAACTGTGAAGATGTTGATGTTGATGAGAAAGAATAAGTGAAACAAGCCTACGTGTGATGATGATGTAATTTATTTATTTGTATAATATCTGATCACATCACAATGCTTACGGAGAACAAGATTGTGGGGAAAGGGTTACTCGCTGAAAAAAAAAACTATGGAAGACAACGAATTAAACAACTCCAGGAAAATGTTTATGATAGAGAACAATAATGTTTTGTATATAGATACATACACTGCTATGTGGAAGAGAGGGTTACAATTCCCTATCTCATAGTTCCTCCTCTCGGTAGCTACACATCACACAGGGGAATGTTCGTGAGTTCAGGAGACAAGCAGGGCCAAACGGTTTTATCTTCCTTGTTGATGCTGATACCATATGGATATAGAACAGTAGGTAAAATATGTGAACTTGACTCAGGCATTTTATCGTCCCATGATATCCACGACCCAATTGAGACCTTTGGATTCTCCTTTCAATTTTGAATTGCTCTTAATTTGAAACGGTAAAAATTCTGTAGTTGGAGCTTTCTTGATGTTGTAAATGCTATATAATAGGTTATTTGTTAGATCCAAGATTTCATATTTTGTTAAATATTTGGTTTCAATTTAGACTGTTGATGTTACATGCGCTCACATAATTATACTGACATATTCGAAAAGTAACACTTGGAGAATATTAAATGATAACAAAATTGAACATTTCTTTAGTCGTGACTGAACGGATTTTGGAACCACAAATATATTCCTCCAACTGCTAAAGATAGAGCCAACATCAGAATTAACTTCTTCATCCAGCTTCCTTTCAACAGTTTTAGTTTTCGAATCTGTTTTGGATTTATTATTTNCCAACATCAGAATTAACTTCTTCATCCAGCTTCCTTTCAACAGTTTTAGTTTTCGAATCTGTTTTGGATTTATTATTTAGCTTTTTAACATTTTCATTACACATCCGAATCTTGCATTTTAACTAAATTATAAAGAAATTTTGAGGTAATACAGTACAAAATTACCTTATCTTCCACAGTGACATGCTTTGTTTTCACCTTATCTTTCTTAATCTTTGATGCCTTGAAAATTTGATTTTGACCAATTTTCTTCCTGTGATGATCTACAGGTGCACAAAACATTGGTCGATTTGGCATTTTGGCAATGATATTTTGAAGATCACAAAGACTTTATTTGTGCACACATATGGACAAGCAACGAGATAAATAATAAATATTTGGAGCTTTATAAATAAATAAAAGAATGCGGATGACAAGATGACAACTCGACTCCACGTATAAAAATATTTTTATTTTGTGTCATCAGACATTAACATTATCGCTAATGTTGAAGTCATTACTGTTACTAATACTTGTATAATACACACAAACATGAACTCCAACTCTCTTGTGTATTTGATTTCTTCAGAAAAAGGAATGAAAAGTGGATGATACTGCTTAAGGTTGAGGCGAAGACGGAATTCGTAGTCATTTTATGTAAGTTCTTTAACTTCATTCGGCTTGCTACATTTTCTCTATCATAAAACCAGAATGACATCGTTTAATGTTACTTAAGTTTAAGTTTACGACTTCGGGTGAAGTATCTTCTCATAGTGAAGCATTAAAAATGTTCCATTAATAAACATAGTTAGGAATGACCCTATAAAATTAACGTTTTAATTTTGTGTTACTTTTCTTAAACAGCACGTACAGCGAAATACATTAAATAAATGTAGACGGGTTTTTATGGACAACAGATTTGTACAGAACAAGAAGCCATAATTTCTCTCAAGACAGACCACAAGATTGTCATCGTGAATGCATTTATTCCAAATTGTCAAAACATGTCATCTATGAGAAGTTAATTTCTTGTGTACCGCACGCTGCACATTAACATTGAAGTGTTTTAAACTGTTATACATTTGTATTGGCAGACCTATTTATCTATACGCAGTTATACACGAGAAAAATTATTGTAAATTGATAACGTCCAGGATTACAATTTTAAAACATACTGCAAAAGCAAAACGGAATACAATAGTTGAACTGTTAAAATGCAGTTATGCATGTGTTAACTTTGCAGCGATTTTCTAACACACGTATGTATTAACATGACCCAGAACAAAGAATAAGGAATCTCTGGTGGGCACAAGAAACTCCGTATTTTTCACTTTTACTTTTAACCTATCCTTTCAGCCATATTTAAAAATTCATCCTACCACCAGTTTACGTTACAATATTTCATTTCCCAGCCCCATTCTTGTAGGAAACAACTTACACAACATTTTTGCCTTTTGCTTGTCTTTTAGTTCATTTTTTTCTCTAGAGGCTTGGTCAAGAGAGTACAGATAAACCAGTTACAAAATGCATGGATCATATATCAACTCTTAAACAGCCCGCAGGTTTCTTGGATGAAATAAAAACTGTAAGTTATGCATGACAAGAATGATCATATTGATAAATTAAATAAAAAAATGAATGGAGATCATTTTTTGGATTTATAAAGAATTCTTTATTATTTTATTCGCTAAATTTACCATTAGCATTTTCAAGTTCAAAAGTTACAACAAAGATTGAATAGATTTTTATTTATAACAAAGATAAAAATGAATATTAAAATGAAAATATATTTTAGCAAAACAAAATTCTACATGTATTATGAGGGACAAGTCTCCACAAATTGACTCATAACCACTGCTGTTCAGTCGGACTTAAAAATGTACTAAACTTCTGGTGAATTCTCTAACCAAAAAGTGAAATCGCGAGTGGGGTAATGGACCACCATTCGCGTCTTCAACTCTGCAATCCAACAACGTATAACTTTATACAACATGAAAATAATTAAATAGAGAGAAGAGAAAGAGAGAGTATGAAAGTTTTCGCCAAACAACTATCAGTGCTTCACTAAATAAAGACTATCGCCTCCTTTGGAGAAAACACTTGTTCAGAGCGGTGCTGTGGTGCTTTCTTATAATAGGCAGGCATTCCTTTACAACTTGATTATAAACTTAACTCAGCATGCACAAAAGGCAAGCAAGGCCGTGTCAGTGTAGTTGCCAGCGAATAAATATGGATCTACTCGTGGCTTATATGCCAAAACTGCTTTAAAAAGGCTTTCGTGGAGATTACACTAGACTAGGTATGCCTGCTGCAAGATCTCCGCTTCCCCGTCCATAGGTACCTCTCGGACTTCCCTGGAGTTGTTATTTTGAAATGCAAAGGAAGAGAATAAAAGGAGAAGAGTACTTTAACAAGTTGGGCATGCAAATTAGTGGATTCATTACTATCCACTTTTTGTGGATGTGGAACAGAACTTGTATAATTCCATATTACATGGTTTCGAACACCGAGTACTATTGGACACGAAACTGTTGTTGGCATTCAGAAACAGCGTCTACCTAGAATTGTCTCATTTTGTATTCAGGCATGGAATGGAAAGTTTTACGCGGAAAAGGAATATTATTTCTTGAGCAGAGTATTATTACTTTTGCAAAGAAACCCGCAAATAAGCGACCTGTCTGCTGGAGTGGGGCAGGAATTGATGAATTGAAGAAACCTCCTTAGCCTCCTTTTAACTCGCGATCGCGAACAAGGTGAAAAATAGAGAATATAGATTACTGTGACAATGATTTTACGCTTACGTATGAAAAATATTCGTTGTCGGAGTCAGTCAGTGTAATTGGATGCATGAAGGGAGAACCTGGATGGTTGGATTGGGAAATGACATAAGGTATAATTTGTTAGGAGTCAGGACACATGAAAAATTAGAGTAGGGGAACCGGAACTCACCAATTTTATTGATGTTGTGTGTGGGAGACTAACGCTGTTTGCAATAAGTTTTGTTTCCAATTCCTATCAGCTAAGTATATTTATGTGTAAAATAACATCCATGGAGGCTTAACTAGAGGACTTTCACTTTGAAATCTTTGGAATTCATTTGCACACCTCCCACAAATGTTAAATAGTAAAAGAGCGAAGGGTACACCCAACCTTTTCTCTTTTACCAACCCAGTTTATATACGATGGTTGTTATAAACAAGCATTCTGGGCTGTGAGCTTTTTCATGTTTTCACAACATCAACATTTAAGGTCACAGGTCGCAGGGTTTGGGTTTTACATCTTTTACCCGATGACCTGTGTGCGGTTTGGTTACATACTTTTTTACTTTAGCCGGGTCACACGAAGTGAAAAATTAGAAAACTAAAGTAAGTGGAGGAAAGTTGGCTGGGCTTACTAATGATTAGTAATCTATTAAAGCGTAAAAACAGCGCATATTTTAATTTTCTTCATAAAACAAGTGGCTATTAATTGTTTTAAAGCAAGACGCATTCATGCTCACGGTTAAGCATTTGTATGGGCTTGCTAATGATTAGTAATCTATTAAAGCGTAAAAACAGCGCATATTTTAATTTTCTTCATAAAACAAGTGGCTATTAATTGTTTTAAAGCAAGACGCATTCATGCTCACGGTTAAGCATTTGCTTTCTTCCTCGAATTGCTTTTTACACATAAACCGCCCCCCTGAAGGCAGGAAGATGAAAACGTAGTCATAAAAAGGAAAAGACATTTCTGTGAGCGTAGGCGCATATCAAATTACAACTCTAACGGAACATTACATTTATTTAGCAAGAAAAATAACAGGAAAGCTGCATTGCGTAAATGGACGGAGGAAATGGAGTGTGTTTTGTGATATTTTATGGGTGCTGTATTGCTTAAGTGAGATTCATGTGCATAAGGGCATTTGACCAAGTGATGCCAGGATATCGCAGCACATGCAACTTCGTTGGACGAAACAATTGATGAGTAGCCATGTAGTAAATTAATTTCATTTCCTTTCCAATGACTGCGAAGGATAAATCCACGAGACTCCACGCTCGCACTGGGTCGTTTATTGCGCATCGTCATCGGGTAGCGGTAGGCAGACGTAATGGGAACGTACATAAATTACTTAATACAATACACGCCATATTTCAATATCACGAGACGATTTGCGACTAAAGAAGAGATACCAGCAAGAAATCATGGCTTAACTTGAATCCATGACTTGATGTGAATAAATTTGCATGTTAGAGTAGCATATATTTTTTAGGTTTCTCGATGCTGATCATAAAGCATTTAATATCTAGATTAGTTATTAAATAGTTCTATCGTATTACATTTTACACGATTAAACGACGAGACTGAAATTCGCCACAATCGGCCTTTGTTTTCAATTGATTTGTATTTTAAAGGACATATATAGTAAAAGTTGTAAATGAAAATAGATAGGATAATAAGAAATAACGACACTTCATTACCACGCTTGGAAAAAGGGGTTCTACAAGATATTTTTTATCGCAAAGTGGGTGGGATGAACTTTCAAGTTGTAACTGTAGTACGCTTGAAAAACACTCCTCCGCGCATTAAAAGTTCATGGCTAGGTCTGTGACATCTAAGAGTTACTGGATCTCATCTAGTTACGCTAAATATTTGATGTGTAAATATTTATGGCTTTCCCAAGATCCAGTTACCTTTTTTCATTACATTACATTCTTCCTAGTATCTGTATAATAGTAGTTACTTAACATGTACACAACGTACAAGTAATTTTGAAAACTGTTCGCCTACACTTTAGTTAACCCATTAGCATTAACATGAAAGCAGAGAAGAAAGCATCGTGCAATATTACTTAAATGCCACTACCGCACAACAAACTCGTTTCATGCATGCGGTAAAAGTGGAAGGGAATTTTTCTACTTATCTCGAGAAATCACTGCGAACTTTCACTTTCTCTCTTTCTTTTGTTTCTTTAAAAGTTAACCTTTTATTAATAAGGAGCCAGTAGTACTTTGATTGGTACTTTCTCCAGAAGTTGGTCTGTGTTAAAGCAGAGAAAGGGAACTAAAACACTAAAAGTGTACACACGTCTCACTTAATGGAAAATCAGCCGAGAAAAGCAACGTTTTTATTTTGTTTAGTTTTTCCCATTGCGTTGCTTACTTCACTCGAGAGACGAGAGTAGGTGGAGGTTGCGTAGGAGGCTCGCGTGAGTGGGTATTTCTAATCGAAATGGCGTAGGATTTCATGCTCTAGTACCAGTGTAGGCAGTCAGTATTCCTCACTTTTGGATGAAGGACGGCTTAAGCTAACATTCCTCCGCCGTTGTCGCACAAAGGCAAAGGCATAATAGTCTCGGCAAAGTCTCTCTCCTCAGACTGACTTCGAGTCATGCAGCTAAGCAAAGCATAACCCCGTATGCTCCTAGGATAATTAATTAGGATGTTGACCGTGGTGTTTTTGTAAATATGTTAAATGGTTCATTGAAATCTTCGCCTATAATGGTAAACTAAAACTGAAACGCCATGCATGTGACGACACTGGAGATCAAAGGATATGAAGTCCTAGACATTTAGGGAATTGTTGTTGTACACGGAAAAGAAATTCACCCGGCCAGTTTCATTTTTTGTCCGCACAGTACAAACCTTTATAGCTTTTTGTCTCCTTCCTCGTCTTCTGCTTGCTAGTATCTTAACTGTCCTAAACCTGAGCTTTGCCCATCACAATTCCACTTTCTTCTAGCCTGCATTGAAACGTTCTGCTTTAGAGTAAAATTGCAAAACGTAAAATGAAACACTTGGCCACCACGGTCCAACCAATAAAATAACACCGTATTATTAAAATTTCCAGACCTTTTTAAAATTCAACAGCCAGTTAGCTAGAATCACACACCGAATCTTCGTCTGTTTTTGAACCAAGTTCAAAAATGTTTCCTGTGAAACAATGCAAAAATTCGGTGGCAGTATGCATCCGTTCAAATCTTCGCATGTTAAGTTTAGTCTCAGTGAAGTGACTACACCACCAACCGAGAAAAACTACACCATTCAATTGAATCCAGTAGGCAGAAAAAAATTATCCTTTTTGTGTCCAAATCCTCTCTTTTCCTATTCTCCCTTTTATGATACGAGATTTTTTCCTCCCATCTCACTTGTCTTCTGCCTGCTGTAGTGTGCTGTACACCCGAATTCTAAAACAGTTTCACATTCATTTCAGGAGTCAGTGTATAATTTTTTCTTGGATTCCACATTACTTTTTCCTTGCCTTTCTCCTTTCCGCATGCCTTTCCAGTAAAAAAAAACTTATCCGTTCTCCGTACACTGCACGAGAGTAGTTCATAGTGTAATATTCGTTCGCAGTACAGTTACGGAAAAAATGTTATACTGGAGTACACCAGCCTATTTCATGCATTAATAGTTAGGTATGATATGAATGTGAACCTGAAGTATTAGTATTATGCTTGGTGTGCCTGCCGCTGGGGCTGTCTGAGTGTACAAACTTTTCCAACTAAAAGCTATGTATTTACTAATACACATGCTTAATGCCTCCAAAGCATATTAGATAGAGAGAGAGAGACCAAACAAGCAAAAGAAAGCCAAGCAAAGTCAGCGAGCCAGCAGCAGAAGCAGCAAAAGCACAGAGGCAAAAACATTCCAAATCGTGATCCGGAATAAATTATTCACACAATAAGACAACTCGACTTTGTACGACGGAACAACGCAGGGAATTCCTTTTTTCCTCAACTCTTGCGAGCTGTGGAGAAGAGAGGAAGAGAAGAGACGAGTAGACAATACAAAACACTCGAAAGCCTTTTATAAAAATATAAACGCATGTGTTGGGTTGTCGGGTGGAGTGAGACTCAGTTGAGAGAAAGAGAAGTGCTGCTGGTGTGGTGCACTTTTCTATTGTGTTCTATGCGAGCACGAAGAAGCAAGCCCACTACTTTAGTTATTATTCGCTTTTGTCATATGCATGCATAAGTAAGTGCACAATGTACCTGCTTACCTTTTCTCAATGTCTCATATCATTATTTGTTATGCTTCAACTGGAATGTGGAATCGAGTCACTCACTTTTTTTACTAATAATACAAATATATTTACGGACACAATGTATGTATCTATCTTTTTTCATATGGCCACACAACTTATCACTCAGGTTTAGTATTTATTGTTGGCGACAAACTGGTGGTGTGCACTCTGTGAACTCCATTTCATCATTTTGGACATGTTCATGAAATATTGAGATTTTGTTTCTGTTGCGCTGTTAATCATACATGACGATTTCGTAGTCAACAGATCGGATGCTGACAGGAGCCAATGAAAGTCTTTTGTTTTTCTCAAATACAAATGTTGGCATCAAGTCGCTTTTGTTCGTATCAAAAAGGAGAAACAAGAGGCGGAAGACGAAACAGATTAGTGTGTGTAGCATATGGTAAATATCAAAATGTGTACAGTTTTATCCACCATATTGAAGAGATGGGTAGGAATAATTTTAATTTTAAAATCACTTTCGACTCTTTTCCTTGCTTCCAGGCTTGAAAGAATGCATTTGAGAAATTGTTTACATTTTTATTTATTGTTTATAAGTAAAATACATCGGATGTATTAGTTTATTTTCCTTCCCGTCGTTTATTTCACAGGTCACACCTCGCAAATAAGAAGCAATAAATTCATTTTTAAAGTTCATATTTTTTAAAAATAGAATCCCAGTTCAGAGATTTATCATCTCATCCCTTGTTCACAGTAGTAGTAATAGACAAAAAAATCAGGATACTCAAGAAAGTCACCACTTACAAAATACAATTCTATTGGAATTTCTTGTGACAGATTATTTTCAGTCTCGAAATATTGCCGAAACAATCCTAAAATTCATGTGCAGCATTTTACCATATTTGTCACTTGGTCTTAGTATAGCCCATTTACTACCCACGAGTAGGTGTTTGCTCGAGTTAGCGCCTAACATGATTGTTTTATGTGGTCATTCATTATTATTTGCACCATAAAGGATGTGCATTTAGATCAATTTCCGACTTGTTGAGACCTCATGCTCAAATGTGCTTCATTTATTTTTCCAAGACACGAAGTTGCTGTTGATACAGAGAAAACCCGTAATGACGTATTATGCTGTTCTGGTCGTTTACTTGCACACGTATTTCCAGTTTTTGTAGTACGATATTGAAGAAGAGCTTTTTTGTTCCTCTCTCTACCTTATCCAGTGTTGTTTGATGATGATGTTGAATATTATAAAAAATGGTTTGTGGTAAGCATTGTACATAGATAGATTGTACCTCTTTCACTGGTTTTGGTTGTTCCCTGCGATTATCTCATGTAAGACTCAAATCTGGTAGCTGAAAGATAAAAGAAAGTACCATGGTGTGGTTACGGTTTCTGATTTTATTACAGCGCAACCTAAAACAATATATAAAAGTTACCTATTGAAAAGTATCATTATTACCCTCCTCTGCAGTTGTGTGAAGCTCAAGAGAGAATCGATGGACTAGGCATATGTAAAAATATAGAAATTCTACTGCTCTTTTAACTATGTATCATGTACTTTGTGAGTTTAACATGAAGGAATGTATTTTGTGAGTCGACACTACTGCAATAATATATTTCATGTCACTAAATAAATAAATAATAAGAGACAAGACAAATGAAAACTTATTGCGTAAACCGAGTCCTGTTTTACAGTCATACACATAAACAGTGCAGAACTACGCTACAACAGTACACCTACGCAAACGTGGGCGCAACGACATCGAGCCAGTTTAGCAAGTTAGCGGAGTGTGCATCCCACTATGACTGGAAAATAATTTTACTTTACATGATTAAGATTCATATTTTAAAATGTTCGAATAAACCACAATTAATCGTTTCAATAGAAAGCACAGCACGAAACCCTAAATTTGAAAGGTTTACTCAGTTAGCAAAAGGAAAATCCACATGAAATTTATCTTCGAGAGTTTAACTCACAATGAAAATTTTCCTTTAAATGACTGAAAAAGTAGCTAAGCAAAGGTTAACAAAATCCGTGTAGGTTATCACCACAAATCATCAAAATTTACCATTGTTGAGGCTTTCTGTATGCGGATAGCGCTTAACGCTTACTATTTACTGACTTCATTTTTTATTGTGACAAATATCTTACATTAAGGAAATTTAATTTTTCTTGCACGACTTGCTCTAGCAATTCATACATATTTTCAGTTAGGAGATCTAGGAGATTAAAATCAAACGACAAAACACAGTTATTGAGGTATCGATTTATTTAGCAATTTTCAAATTAATTTTACCAAGTCACCTGAAGCGGAAGTTTTCTTTTTCTTTTGCACTATTGTGTAAAAATATTTCAAATTCTGGTACACTATTTATTGTACTGCAAATTGACTAGTCATTTTAAGCCAAATAGCTCCATTGTCGGTCAAAGATTTATTTGTTAGAGATTTCAACCCCATAAATTGCAACCCACAAACAACCACAATGTTAAATAAGAATGCCGCAGTTATTTACTTTTGAAGTTTCATTCATAGCTTTTATTGATGAAGAAGGGTTAGTAAATTACTCTCGTCAAATGACACGACATGAGTCGAGCGAACATCAATTTACCACTTAGTAATATTATTATTACAAGGCACAATAAAATTGCAAGTATTGTAAGATGTATTTATTATATTTTTATTATTTCATATATCACTTCTCCGATGCCATTTTGCCAACGACAGGTACTTTGAATAGAAGTCATTAAACAACTTTCAATTTCGTTCATTACGGAGTCGTTACACTGCCAGAAGTCCTTCTGCCGTGTCCTTTCATATTGAAGCTGTAACGTCGCCTCTATTGTAAAATCATTACTTAATCATCAGCTTTTTAAAAATAAGCCTATCGCATTCATTTGATTGAGGTTGAAAGTAAGCTGAAATACAAAGTAAAAAAGTACTTACGTCCTACAATTATAATTTATCCCCTACTTTGTAATAATACAGTAAATGTACAGTGTCACTCTATTAGTTTTATTTTATCGGCATCAAGAGAATCTGCTCTGGTGAACAATGCTGCTTCTTGGTTTTGGGGATTTTGATTAAATGCTATCAAGTAAATTAAATGGTTTGGCAAGAGTCCAAGGAGCGACCTCATCCGTTTTGCTTGCTCGTCCACGTCCATTCTATTTTTTTCGTTTATTCCTTTTTATTATTTGTCGACGGAGCCGAGAGAAGTAATTTGTGCAAATGGATGGATGAAGTGACAATGAGTATCACCGTCGCGTTGTTCCTCTCTCTTTTAGAGCTGAAGCTGGGTTCATTATTCCTGCTTAGTATTTATTAAATGCAAAGCCTAAAAACAAAAAAAAAGTCATCCAATTTTGTGATGAGTGAGAATTTGACGCAATGTTTTAATATCAGAGCATCCAAATGACACGCGCATAATAAACCTCTACGCACAAAATATTTTTTAATATAATATAGTGGGACAGGGTGACACTCAAATCTCACACATCAAGATTTCATTTCAACACAGGGGCTAGTTTGAACATTCTATCTATGCAATTATCTCTGTTTAAAAAATGACTGAGTATAATAAGTAAAGTCACTACCGTTTAACTAATATTTGTGTGAATAGGAAAAAAGGGAATTTGTCAGGTAAGTAAGTCATGCCAAAATATGCGTCCCCATAAATAAAGGTTTAAGCAAACTTTTGTCCCAGCTCTGCACTCATGCGTAAAATAGAAAAGATTGCGCAATATCAAAATGTGTGAGAAGTAAGTGAGTAGAGTGAATAGTGTAGGTACGGTGTTATTATTACTAGTAATAAAATGACATCAAGTGACATCAAGCTTAGCAAGTGAGGACAGTTTTAGCTACTTCGCGTCGCAACTAACATACAAAGTTTCTAGTTATCATATCAAGCAAAGTGATAGGATTCCATTCCACGCGCACCACCACAGCCACATCTGCACAGCACAGTTACACGCTCGCAGTCTTTCTGATATTAGACATTTTATTCCTTAGCCTTACGCATATGTCTTAACAGGCTTTTGAGCAGTGTGCGAGTGAGCTGGTAAGAAGCGTATACTATAATTATACACATTGTACTTTTGCTTTATGAATATTTAATAATAGGACTCTTCAGCATTAAGAAGAATGAACTGACGCATTCCAATTTTATTTCAAGTGGCACTCCAACGAAAACCTTGTGCTTGTTATACTGGTAAGCTGGCTCACAATTGTAATGTCAGCGACGATGATGATGACATAAGTGTGTGTACGAGGGTTTGACTTGATTGATATGAACTGTATGAAAGGCCTTGGCTTGAGGCATTCCTCAAAGCGGTTCATAACTATTAAACTAATACTAAAGTAGCAACGCGACTGATGTGTGCTCCTCTTGTTTTCATTTACACGCATCTGAAAGCTTCTCAGTTTGTGCAGCCCATGAAATGCTTACCTGCATAGATCTGCTTTGGGGATAAACTTTGTGGAAATAAATTGGGTGGGAAGTATGACAAAAAGTCTAAACAGATTAGATGAGGATGGTCGATTAGCTTTATTTTAAGGATAAGACGGAAGTGATAAAAATCAAAGTGATTTGTTGGAGGGAGGCCCCACAAATCATCACAAGTAATAAGTTGTTGTAAAAGGCAATAAATGAACGCTTGGGCGCAAATTGTGCCTTCAAAAGTTATTAGCAGTGGCAATTTGAGAGGCAATTATGAAGCAGTCAAATTACTAAATAAATGTCGTGACTGGTTGAAGTAATCAGATACAAAATAATAATTGTTGAAGTAGATTGCACATGATTTTTTGGGTTGCTCTTTATTGAGATGTAATGAAAATGGGTGACTCTTGTAGAAAGTTTAATTTTGTGTGACCAACGCTAATAGACTTCTGCTCAAAATCATAAT